>CAIGQQ010036459.1:1253795-1276795 GCA_903798035.1 Danio albolineatus | reverse complement strand
GACTAAGTGAAGGAAGCTGTGCTGTGTTGTGAATCAACCAGCGATCTCTGACTAAGGAGATCGCTGGTGATCGTGACAGCCACATGTCTTTGCACTTGTGGGGGAAACCAAAACAAATAGAGGAAACCCACGCAAACATGGGCACCCATTCCAACTGACCCAGCCAAGGCTCGAACCAGCAACCTTTTTGCTGTGAGGTGATTTTGCTAGCCACTGTGCCACGGTGATGTCCAAAGACAGATTTTGTTCTTTTTATTTCTTGCGTGTCACCCCACACAAGTAATTTATTACATAAGAAAAAGGCCCCACAAGGGGTTCTTCTACCACAGCAAAACCTGTTTTTTTTTTAGTTTGCTTGTTTGTATATCAGGAAGTGATTGTTATGTTCTGTTTTAATGACTGGATGGATGGAAAAGGTGCTTTATTTGCAAATATTGTATGCATTGTTCCAGTTGTGTGCATAAGTTTAATTTGCATCCTTGGAAGTACACATAGCTTGTGTTTATGCCCTGTCAAATATGTGACAAACTTATCTTCCAGCCACACTCCAAATAATTTTGGAGATGCCCATTTTTTAATTAGTGCTCCTATGGGGTCTATTGTTATCACAGCAATAGTTTGTTTACAATAACCTGTGTTTAGTCATCATGAGCCATGTAAATGTACACTAAATGATACAAATGTGTATTTTGGTATGCCATAAAATGCAGACAATAATTTTCCAATGTGTGCTTTGCTTCTTACCAAAATAATGAGAGCAGAGTCCAATCAGGATTTCTGCAATTCTAAGAATATTTTACATCTTAAAACTAAAGAATAAACCCTAAACCCAAAGATTCTACAGAATATTGTTCCATTTCTGACATTTTGAATACGGTTTAGAGGTTAACTGACATTTATAGCTTTCATTATCAAAGCTATGTTCTTTCTGAAATCACGTTGTGTTTTCCACCCAAGGTTATGGATGTCTTCAAACCCGTCACTAAATAAGTTATTTTACTCTTGCACAACTTCTGTTACAATTTGCATTGCAACGTGTAATGCATAACCAAACCCGTGTCCTGACCCCATGCTTGCACTCCTCGCCAAGCATTCATCACAGAATTGTATTGATTTCAATAATGCATACCTCAATCTTTCAGAACGAAAGGGCAAATCCAGTCATGGATGTTTCGGTAACACCAAAAGATCTTTTAACCGATTGCAACTGTCCATGATCATACTGAATTCCTAACAGGATTGCGCAAAAGACTCATATTAAGCAACACTATGACCCGAAGCTCAGAAAGTAATTCATTCATGGATCCTAAAACCCTGCCAGGAAAAGTAGGGCAAAAGAAAATGTCTGGCATCCATCAACCTCCCTTTTTTAGCTTTATTTTGCTTTATTGTGAAACCAAAGCCATTCATGGAAAAATCCAGAGGTTTCTGGTTGGAAACCATACACTTGGTTAACAAGTAAGTTAATGTACCATTGCGAATGTGAAGCCACTATATGACCTTTAGGTTAAATCACAAATCACTAAGCCTTTGACTTTAAATAAATGATCACTTCGAATGTGAATGCAATGGCTTGATATGATATCATTTTACAGATTAAGAGAAGGAGATTCCTCGGATCCAAATATAGTCCCCAAACATGCCTGAGGTCTGCAAGAGGTCTGCACCTTACTTGAGTGACAGAAATAACTCGGCTCTCATCCGGAAAAACAGTTTTGACTCGGGCTCAGCAGTGCTGCCAAACATCCTGGGTATCCTAGTGATGTAATGCTCCATATGTGAGCTAGTAACATGAAGCTAAAGCCATGGGATTGTTCTCCATGCTCAGAGACTTTTCAGCTCTAAAACGGTCTGTTTTAACACTTAAAACCCAGACGCATCAGACTTAACTGCTTCTTTTTTAGAGGATAGAATAACAATATCAAGAAGCATTGCTTCAGCCACATACAAATATATCAAGTTATTACACCTAAAACATTCAGCAATCATCAATGCGAGATAATTATGATCATGACATTTTGTTAGCCTATTTTATTTGATTAATTCTCCATCCATATTTGCAGACAATGTCATTTTATACATTGTAAGATTTTATAACAAAATACATTGCTAGTACTTTAGGTTAATTTCATTTAGATGGGCCTCATGGTGGTGCAGTGGGTAGCACAATCGCCTCACAGCAAAAAGGTCACTGGTTCGAGCCTCAGCTGGGTCAGTTGGCATTTTTTTGTATGGAGTTGGCATGTTCTCCCCGTGTTGGCGTGGGTTTCCTCCGGGTGCTCCGGATTCCCCCACAAGTCCAAAGACGTGCTATAGGTGAATTGGGTAAGCTGGATTGCCCCTATAGTGTATGTGTGTGAATGAGTGTTTATGGATGTTTCCTGGTGATGGGTTGCAGCTGGAAGTTTATTCAGTATTCTTAAAACACATTATGGATAAGTTGGTGGTTCATTCCCCAAATTAATAAAGGGACTAGGCTGACAAGGAAGATTTCTGCATGTTGTTCTAGTGTTTTGATTGACACATTGCATTGCATAAAATCATGTTCAAAAGAAAATGTTTGTGAATGTTATACTCTAGTGCCCTTCAGTCTTTTTTATTGAAAATATATTACTTTTTAAAAATAATTTGTTGGATGAAACAAAATGCTGTGAAACTTGGTAAATCTTTTGGCACTTGAAGAGAGAGAGAGAGAGAGAGAGAGAGAGAGAGAGAGAGAGAGAGAGAGAGAGAGAGAGAGAGAGAGAGAGAGAGATACGCACATGCACACACACAGAGAATCATGGATGTGGCTCAAAACCTTTTTGAAAAAAATAGTCACACTTGTGTTTTTCGTGGTCAAAATGACCACCTTAGAAAGTAATTTAAGCCATACACTCTTAAAAAAAAAGGGTTCTTCAGTGGTTCTTCAGTAGTTCTTTACGGTATTTGAGGTGCTATTTAGCACTTTTACTGTGTAAAGAACCTTTAAAGCACCATAAAGGTTCTTCAGTGGTTCTTTAAGGTGGTCAGGGTGCTATATAGGTTCTTTGGGGGGTTTAAAGTGCTATACAGCACCACTACTACTGGTAAGCACTTGTTCTTATAGCTAATTCTCATAACTCTTATGATGGTTTTATTTGCGGAAAGGGTAAAGTAACATTATGAGCACCTTAAAATATAGGTGCTATATAGCACCATTTCACAAAAGTACTATATAGCACCTTTTTTTTTTTTAAGGTGCTGTATAGCACCAAAAAAGGTTCCCCCCTCGTTACGACGAAAGAACCAGTTTTGGTGCTACTTAGCACCTTTTTTTTTTAGAGTGTAGTGTAAGTGTGTGAGACTGCATCTAAATTAAATCTTACTTAAAACTAATCTAAGATATCATCCTCAAAATTAAAACATGACTTTTTGATTTAGGCATTTACTTCCAGTTTTAAACTAAAACATATTTTGGAAAATATCTATTCTATTTAAATTCGAAAATGTAAATTTCAAAGTTTTTGTGCATTTTTTATAACCATAAAAATATATACAACAGTTTATGTCTGTTTATGTCAGTTTATGAATGAAAAACAAGTAATTGCAAATTTCTGCTTCTAGTTTGAATAAGGTCTATTAAATCAAGACTACTTTTAAAGCAATTTCAAGCCCTTATAAAGTTCAGCCGAGCCCTCTTGATGATTTCGACACACCATGAAGTCTTTTCTTGGAATTCTTGATGCCAAGAAAAAAAAAAAACCAAAAAAAAAAAAAAACTGACTGTACAAAATGGCAACACATGGAAACAACAAGAAAAAACATGGAATACTGAATAAATTTTAAGAAAACAAACAAGAGGAGTAAAAAGTGGAGCAAAAGGAGTCTAAAGTAGAGTGCAATGCTACTTGCCATTCTGCCTTGACTGGATCTATTTTTTAATGAAGAAATGGCCTAAAGTGGTGTTCTATATTCTAGACTGTCTTTGGCCATATAACAGAAACTAGGACCATTTGTTTGTCTGGTCCCAATTTCCGTCTTTAATCAAACTTAGATATTTTTGCAACATTGTAGATGGACACCACTCCACGGTCAAGTGGGAGTGAAAAGAAAAGAAAAAAAGCGAATCAAAACAGATGCACATTTTATGGACTAGCTGTGGTTGTTTAGAAACTGAAATATGCTATGCTTTATGTAAGTTGTTACTTTGCAAGAATTTCATCAATGCTGGAATGTGGTGCATGTCATTCATTGCAAAATTGTAAGCATTGTATACATTGTTTGCTTCTGTGGGATTCTTGTAGTAAAAAAAAGAGAATCCTTTAAATGTTTTTTTTCTAGATATTTTTGCTGTAATATATACATACTGTTAAATATACTTTTATACACACCAAATAAGTAACGAGCACCTATTTGTTGTTGTTTACACTAGATTTAGTAATGATCCATTTCCCTCCCAGATTCTGTTTAGCAGTGCCACCTGGTGGTGGTAGGCATCAAATCAGGCATTTTCTTCAAATTAATTACAACATTTTCAATTTAAAGGGATAGTTTACAAAAGAGAGTTTTATTAAGGTTCCTCGTCTGGTTTGATGCCAAGACATTATAACATTATTTAACCAACTAAATATCTAGATTAACCAGATAAAAATGGTTTCCAAGTCGTTTATTATCTATAGCATGACAGGAAATATCAGTTAACATTTAAAAACATTTGTTTCTTGAAGGGAGGAGATAGTGCTGCTATATTCCGGCTTTAGTCTGTTTCAGTTTGTTCTGTTCCTGCAAGATAATGTGAGATGATCAGATCTCTGTGAGAAGCATCAGACTTTACTGCTGAATTGTCTATAATAGCAAAATGAATGTTTGGAAATATAAACTGATATTTTCTCTTTTTTTAAGTCAGCAAAACAGCTGACTTAAAAATGAGGCTGATGAAACAATTATGTTCTAACATAGGAGACCAATGTAGCTCTGAAGGATTTCAGAGACCACAAAGTTATTTTATATATAATTAGTGTTTTGAAGAGAAAATGCACATTTTTGTATTTGACCATGGATAAATGCTTAGTGCCTGGAAAGGCTGTCAGTTAAATGTGCAAGCTAAAAAAGTAACATTATTTTCTTACTGAAGCATTGAGAATGATCGTGGGTCAAGAAGATCAAGCACACAGGACTGATCCTCAGTGAGGGGAAGAATCCACACAGATCCAAAAAATTCTGGGACATGCACCCCTACCAAGAAGAACTCTCAATATGGTCAATTACGTTTCTGCGGATTGTCTTGTGCTAGGCTAAATTGCTTAGTAGCTATGATATGGCGTTTATTCATAGCCTACAGAACAGAACTGAAGCATCAATTAAATAACTTAGTTAAGAATCATAAATCTGATTTTATAAGGCATGCTGCATGTTCATTCTAAAAAAAAAAAGCTGCTTTGGCACAATCTGAATTGTATAAAGTGCTATAGAAATGATGTATCCTCTGTGAACAGATATCCTGAAAAGTTACTCTTCTACAGTACATGTGAAAGCATACTTATAATATTTCTTATTTATTTGTTTAGTTGGTTAATTAAACTTTTTCAAATTTAGGTTTGGATACTGGTCTGGATAATGATTTCTATAAATTTTCGAGGACTTTTGAAATTCTGAAATGTACATTTTTAAATGTTGAATGTAATTTCAACAGCACATGCATTGCTTTTTTTGTCATCTGGTCATCTCACATAAAATTGACTTTTATTTGTATACTTTTTTATTTGCTGCATTTTTTTTCTCGCTGGAAACATCATATTTATTAGTTTTTAATCATGGTTTTAATGATGTTAAAATAATTTGTTTACAAATAGAATAATATAGATTAAAAACACAAATAAATTAAAAAACATGCTCTAATAATGAGGATTTTATTTTGAAATTGGTCCCGCCGGTCCGCCATTTTGTACATTTTAGTTGATGCAGTTTTCACACTATGTTGTGGGAATAGCTTCAGATATACGGTAGTAGTGTTTACAATGTTTCTTGTTTTTATAAGTTCTGTTTGTATTTGTAGCCCGTTTATATATTGTTGCAGTAGAACAACCTTGGTGTTTCGCGCATGTAACTTGCACTTTGTAAACAAATTCACATTAGCTTTTGTAAACCAGCAGTGGTACAGTGAAAAAAAAATAAGGCTTTTGTTTTGATCTGTAACATTTCCTCTGAAATTATGACTGTTTGTTTGATTTTCGTCTGCATCCCGTTCGGTTTGATGAAACAAGCAATTTTACACCAAAAGTGACAGTTACTGACATCAGCTAGTGTTTATCGAGCCTTTACGTTACTAATGAATTATGTTTAAAGGCTGATTATGTTTAATTTATTGCGAAATAAGGCCGTATGGAGATGTTTGTGGTGCATCGATTGTAGTTTGTTGTTGGTTCAATGCGATCGTGTTTTGTATGCGGACACACGATTATACATGTGCTTTACTCTGTTGTTGTGTTGAGTTTGGATCTCAAACATTGCTTAGGAACGAGGCCACAGACGCTCATTTACATCCAACCCTAGTTAGACACACAAAAATAATAATAATCCAATCGGAATATTGAACGTTAGGATTGAATAGTGCAGGCGGATTGGAAGTAAACTGTCGGACAGTGGCCCTCCAGAAGCGAACTCGCGTCTCTGCTCTTGTCACTGCCTGTAGCTCTTTTTGAGTTGTGAAGTATCTAGCGGACTTTAATACCGTAAGATATTAATAATGCAATCGGTGTTTTCTCTTGACTGACAGACAGAAGATGAGTTCTCAGCAGTTTCCTCGAGCTGCTCTGCCTCCCTCTGCTGCTGCTGCACCGGGTCAGACTTCTGCAGAGAGCAGCGGTGCAGGAACACATTCAGGTAGGAGGACAGTGATACACCACTCCAATCATCTGTTCATAGCAATATGTTGTAATACTGCAAGTAATGTGTTGCTGTCTGTACACATTTGTCACAATGGTTAAGCAAATTTGTTACTTGCTTGATTGATTGATTGAATGCAGCCCTGGTTCATTTTGAATTATTTATTTATTTTATCACAATTTTAAAGAGCTCCAATTTTGCTGCCTTTTCACAAGAAACAATAAGTCTTTGCTGTCTCCAGAGTGTGTCTTTGAGGTCTCAGAATTCCCATCGGATCATTTATTATACCCTACTGAAAATTTAAGTTTTGGGGTCTGAGGGAATTTGACCAGTTTCGCGCCTGTGCCTTTAAATGCAATTTAGCTGGTTCTTCCCTCCCATTTTCAGCGTGTGTTTGACTCTTCAGCATCGGATGACAGATAATGACAGTAGGTGTGTCCCAAATCGCACACCTATGCACTATTCATACGCTAGGGCTGTGCAATATGGACAAAATAATCATATTGCGATTTTTGGAATGAATATTGATAAAATTGCAGCCTTATGCGATTTAGAAATTGCATGTGCTTAAATCGCGATATTTTTGCGATTGCGATGAATTGCACAGCCCTATTCTATGCCATTTTGTAGCATAAATAGTGTAGGTAGTGCGTTCCCACTTAAAACTCTAAAAACAGTTTACTCGGAATACTTTATTTTTAAATACCTGGATGATGCACTTATTCAACTGTTTAAAATAACTGTGGAATGATGGACACTTCACACACTCCATGGCTGCTGCTTTGCTCATGTAGAGGAGCTATCGGCCACTCATGTTGGATTACATTATTTATTTTAGATGGGGAAAGCAAAATTCTCCTATGAGAGTGATTATACCACCTCCTTATGGTGAATGCACTTAAACTCATGGCAGGTATTATTTGGTACTTTGGTCATTTATTACACTAATTTGGCAATCATCAAACGGTTTGAAAAAAAACTTTAGTGTTCCATTTGGGATGACACTACATACATATACTATGTTGTTGAATGTGTAAGTGCATAAGCACATAGTAGGGTTGGGTCAATAGACGATTTAATCATCCATCACTGATGGCCGATCGACATCATGATGCTATCGGCCATCAGTTTAAAATGCCGTTTTAGAATGAAAACTATCCACATCCACACTGGCTTTTCATCTAGCATTTCTGAACAGCGCTCTGTTCTGTGAAAATGCACATCACGTGACCACACACTAGTCTGAGCTCCAGAGAGCAGTGCACGTCGGACAGTTTATCAAGAATGTACCGCTGGATCGCGTCTCACTATAGTTGTTAAATGTGATATTGATTTAATCGTGTCTCGTGACTTTTTGGCCTTTTGAATCTATCAAGTAATGTGTCACAACGTTAGCACACTGCTACAATCTATCGCTTTCACGCTTGTACTTAGTAATTGTTTGGAAAACCTCAGAGACTGTTGGTTGGTTCCTGTTAGTTGTGCACCTTATTTATCAACTAAGTTTGTCGACGCCATTATAACGACACAGATCACTCTGCCTATTCATGCCAGAGTCCTGTGGAAAAAGTGATTGACAGGTCATAATTTGTGTGTGACTTATCTTCATTTATTTTTTATTTGGTTATGGCTATGGGCGCCACGTCGTGTAGTGGGTAGCACGTTCCCCTCACAGCAAGAAGGTCGCTGGTTCGAGCCTTGGCTGAGTCAGTTGGCATGTCTGTGTGGAGTTTACCATTCGGGTCAGGTAGTTGAACTGGTAGGCTGCAAATAATTAATTCGTTATAAATTAATTATTCATAAATAATTAATTCACCATTGCCTATGACGACGATGCCATCGTCCATCCCGATGTTTCACATTAGACATCGTACGATGCCAAATTAGTCGACATCGCCCAACCCGAGTACATAGCTCATAAGTAGATAGTATGTAGTGTGCCATTTGGGACGCAGCTACTGACTTGGACATGGAAGAAGCATGCTATACTACACACATCTGTCCAAACAGCTTCCTAGCTTCATTCGTCAAAAAGATCACATAATTGTTTATACTGTATGTTTGACATAGACATCACATCTTGACTTCACTGGAAATTTAATTTAGTTTTGGTTAATGGTTAGATAGCTATAAATATTGTTGTGAAACCTTAATATTGACTTTGACTTTATGACTTTGTGGTGAAAATGCAAGTTATGCAGAATAGCAAAAAAAAATGGCAATTTATGTAGAACTGCAAAAGTGTCATTTTGTTGAATTTTTTTTTTTAACTTTTATGAAATATTGCTGAATAAAAATAAATTACTACAATTACAAATCCCACCAATGTATGTCAAAAAGGAGAACTATTTTCATCTCAAATTTAGTCAAGCCATTATACTTTTTTAATTTAATTTAATTATTTTTTTTTTACTTTAATCCAGAAATATTTTTTTTTCCTTCTGTTTATTTTCACAAACTTGTTGTGCATACCTTTAAATTCTCTTGCATAACAAGTCCAACATATGGAGATTTTAGATGTTCAGTAAATTCGGTCACAAAATATGTAAGGTCTGTTTCTTTCTTTGCGTTCCTTCTTAAAAATGACATTGTGAATGCAAAGTAAGCTAGTACTTAATGTGTAGATTTCTTTTTTGGCTCAGACCAAATGAACTAACAGAGCTATAAACTACTAAGTGCAAATCTCACAGAACATTTGTCTGAGATATCTGTACATTTGGTATCTAAAGTATGGACATGTCATAAATTGGTTGCTGACAAAATGTCCAAATGTGTTCCAGTAGGCAGTGAAGACAGCAGCCGTGAAGTGGACCACCCTCAGGATCCTCCATTGGGCAGTAGCAGTGGCAGCACAGTTGGACTTGCTTCGTTTCGTGATGATAAGCAGGAGACAGTGGTGGTCAGACCTTACCCGCAAGTCCAAGCCCCTGGCCAGCCTCCTGCTCTGCCTCAGCATGTGCCGATCCAGCCCAGCCCTCCGGTGACTCTGGCCACCCCATCAGTCCATTTACTGCAGGGCCAGCAGCAGAGTCTCACTGAAGCCTCTGTAAAGGTAATTTCATTTGGAATATCTGCAGTCCTGTTAGCACGGTGCTAAGTTGCAGCTGAAAGGGCATCAGCTGCGTAAATGTATGCCAGAGTAGTTGGCTGTCAGTTCTTCTGTGGTAACCTCCGATAAATAAGGGACTAAGGCGAAGGAAAACGAATGAATATCTGCAGTCCTGAGGTTTTGTCTTAGTAATAACAATTCAGGTACTGTTAAACAATTTGACTGATTGGAATTTCTGTAAGTAAGCGAGTATTCAACCCTTAAGTTCCTTGACGTTTATTTTTAAAGCTTATGGGCATAATGGTGTGTCCTAACCAGTCGTGGTGATTTAACATTGTGATCTAATCTGATTAATCATTATTATTATTATCATCATCATCATGTAGTCCCTTTCCTCATTTTTTACCTAAGAATGGGCCTTTTGTAGATTTAATGGGTTTTGCTTACCTTGACAGCAGCTTTTCAGCTGTTCAAATTAGCACTTATCTCTGCCTGATAACGCAAACTTTTATTTCTTGCAATCCTACTGTATTATTTGAATGTACTGCATTCTTGTAAAAATACTGCTGCAGGCAGTTTTAGAGCATACAGAACCTTAAAATACTTCTCATTGTTACATGATTTTGAAAAATTATATATATATATTAATATATATAATTAAAATTCATTGAGTCATTTATTTAAACTTTATTACGGGCTCAAATTCCTTTTAGAAAAAAAACACATAAGAAATAACATATAAGAAACCGGACAATTCATAAAACACAGCAATACCAATGTCTTCACAGCTCTGATTGATAGTGTGTACTACGGACCTCTATGTTTGATAAACCATCAATAATCTTGTTTACAGTGGTAAAGACAATTGTCCTGGTAAGAAGATAAAGACGGCAACAATATTATAGTACTATTAAAACAGAATCTTTCATATTTATTTTCAGTGCAATCGATAACTATAACAGATATAAGTTGATATCAGTGGCATTTATATATGCAAAAAAGTCAGCCCACAATGCCCTGATAATATTAAATTGACCTTTGGATCATTTTTGTTGTTCATTTGGGATACTTTTAATGCTAGTAGTAAGCCAGTCAACATATTATTTTTGTTTTCTAGGCGGCCCTGAAGCCACCAATGCCCAGTCGTCTCATAGCACCTGCTCCGGCAGTGAGCCAAGGACATATTCCTGTTCCAGCTAAAGTGTCTGGACACATCACTGTTCCTCTCGAGAGCAGTATCGCTCCAGCCTCAATACCAGTGGCAACCATCAGTGGTCAGCAGGTCAGACACTGTTAACTATCAACGTTTTTCAAATCGATTTCTTTAAATCAGGTTTTTATTCATTTATTGAAGGTTACCTAATAGTGCACTTTTTTTAACAGTGCACATTTTTGTTGGCTAACTTTGGTTAAAGGGCTCCTATTTTACTCCTTTTACAAGATCTTCAGAACATGTCTGTAAAGTTTCAGCTCAATACCCATCAGATCATTTTTATACCCTGCTGAATATGCCGAATATGTGAATTTTGTGGTTAGAGGACATTGTTTTGATTTTTGTTGCCTATGCATTTAAATGCAAAAGAGCTAGTTCTCCCCGCCCAGCATTCTCACATGCGTCTTTGTTTCTGCTGCTGCGTCATGTCAGATAAACAGCAGTCAGTTACAGAGAAAGACACAAATGGGGAGATTGAGTTTGTGTCAATGCCAAGTTAGGCTATTTGATGTATTTATTGTAAAATTTTGTTCAAGCTTCTCTGCAACGATGAGTCACACACAAATGCCATTATTAGGTTCGCAGTACACACACACACGTACACACACAAACGTTTAACTTGCATTGTTTTTGCATGTCTACTTGCAGCAAATGTGACAGGATACAAGTTAATATACACTGCTATATGGATATTCATTATGTCACTGTACAAACTGGGACCCCTGCTGTGTGTTTAAAGCATTCTCCTCATTTATAGTTTAAAATAAAATAAAATACATTTTAGAAAGGTCATAAAAACACCAAAACACGTTTTTTGAGATGTTTACAGTAATATGTACATATGTATGTATGTGCCACGTTGCTAAAAAACACTATTAGGACACATATAATTCACTAAAAAGCGCAAATTGATTGTTTTTGTCACAGCGATGAGATCATTGTGTAAATTCCAGATGGAGATTGGCTATCTGTACCGGCCGGTACAACGTGACATCCTTGAGTTTTCATGCCATCTGTTCATTAATTCTTGAGACAGACTTGGTTCGAACCAATCCGCACACTCCGTTTTGAATGAGATGCAACTTCATTAATATGCATGATAATAGCTTCGAAGACTCCTTTTACCAGTTAAAGTGTTCAGAGAGACACCACGTTGTGTTGTTAACTGTAATTCAAACAAATAGTAGAAGAGTTGTTTGCAGAATGGGTCGTCAGTGTTGCGTTTATGAATGTGCCGAAACAAAAGTTTTGGTTTCCATTTTCCTGCGATAAGAGTACAGCTCGAGTGTGGACCCACATATATGGATTACAGTGGTCTGCTAACACGCGACAAAAATATGTTTGTAAGAAACATTTTTTACCCTAGAGCTTTTTGAATTTGAAAATGGTGAAATATGAATTTGTCATTCGTCTTCTTTTAAAAAAATAACATATATTAATTAATCCATTATGAAAAAAGAAAAGCACTTCGGAGTCAGTTCAAGCAATGATACATTGTTCTCCTCTCACTTCTCCAAAGTAGGAAAAGAAAGAGAAATAGGCTACACATTGTGTTCATTTAATACTAGTCTGCATAGAGAGGATGGAGAGTTCTCCTTATCGAAGAGCCGTGCTACGATTATCCCAAAATGCAAAGTTTATTTCAGGTAATCAGTGGAATTTTTATAAATTGCTTGCGATACTTCACACATTCACGTATGTAAACAAATCCTGAACAGAGACTGGCAGTAGCTATAGACATTATGATAGATGGTGGCCGCGTGTCGAAGTACTGGACCAAAAGTGGACCATGCTTTCTATTATAATGACTATGGGCAGTTTGTCAAATTATGGACACACACACACAGCAGCATCATGGTAGAGGGGCGCCAGTCACTGAATCAGCATATAGGGGTTCTCAACTGTCTGTCACATTCTGCTTTTATTTAATGTACTGTGTTTGTTATTAAGTTATCTGTAGCTAAAAATTATGGCATTCTGTATTTAGCTTTTCGCTTGTACGGTGGCTCTGAACTGTTAAAACACCACTTAAAGTGCTTTTTGTGTCCAGAAAGGCTATAAAAGTCTAACCCAGTTAGAATTTTTTATGATCGATAAAAGTTTCAGAGGCAGCGTGTCAATACAATTCACACAACGACAGGTTGAACAATTTTTTTTTACGTGCAAAAATTACAAACAAAAATTTCGGATTCAGTGTGCAATAACTTTAAAATGCTGCTCTTCGAACCACTCTCTATCTCCCCTGTGTTTGTGTTGCCCATGTAAAAATCAGCTGGTGTGCACGTAATGCAAACACTTCCATCTTTCGCCAGTCGCCACTCCCACCTAAACAAAGCTGAACTCACCCACTTTCCTGACTTTTTTCAAACTAGAGGTGTGAAAACACCCTGCTGAGACGGGGGTTTTGTGACCCTTTAAATTTGCAAAAATTATTCTTGATTTGCAGCTGATCACGGAGAGTTGGCACAGATCTTTTAACCCCAGTTTTTTGCAAATCCTGTTCTGTGGACATGTTTAAATGTGTTACTACGGAGACATTTTAAAACGCTCCTGTCGATCAATTCAGTGTGTGGGGAAAACCGTACTCATATGTCACATCACTGGGCTTTGGATCCTATTTTAACATCTGGAAATTTAAAAAAAGAGACTTGTTTATATCACTCCAATATGACAGTGGACACACCACACCTACACACAGTTCTGTCCAAACAGCTTACAAAAGTTGATTTTACATTATAGGTCCTTTTGATTATTGCTAAATAGCATTCAGAAAATTAATTATTGTCACACATTAAGTATGTTTAAATTAATTACCTGGAAATAATTCACCTATTCCTGGAAGAGATTATGCACAGATCAGCTATGAAGTACAGAAGTCAGTTCTGGTCACATTGCAATGGCTAATATTGCTCATAACACATTGCTTGTTGACTGTGGATTTAATTACAACTACATGGCAGGTATGTGAGACCATTGGTTAAGTGGAGAGGCTTCAGAAGAATGGTTTGTATGATTAACATTTAACCTCAGAAAAAAAAAAATAATTTGTGTGTTGTTGTTTTGTTTGCAACAGCATTGTGGACTTTTATAAACTTTTGATTGCATAGTAATACAAACACGAGGAGATTTTGCTTCTTGCTCTCGAATAAAGTAGGACATTCATTATAAAAGAAATGTGAGAATGTGATTGAGGGATTAGTTTGTCTCAAACTTTTTTGTCTGCTCTTCTAATATGCACTCAAAAGTATGTACTTTTTATGAATAGGCAAACCGGGATCTACCTAAACAAATTTTTTAGTGCCTTTACGGCTTGTATAATAGGTTTGAAAACCCCTGCTTTATATTGCACACAGTGCTTTTTGTAGAAACTGTTTTGACAGGAATAATGTTTCTCCAGGGACAGAGTAACCTGCATCAGCTGATCTTCAGGGGGAGTGCACCTGCAATACAGATTGGATCTCCTGCTACTCCACACACCTTTACTTCCCATCTGCCCAGAGGTCAGTAATTTTATTCATATATGGCTGACATTACAGGTGTAGTCTAACCAAAAACATGAACATTCATTTATTATTTACTCACCCTCATGAGACTTGTGTGTAGGATTTGTGCAGGTCTTAAAGGGATGGCCAACAACAAAACAAAACAACAACAACAACAAAAAAAAATCATATACTTTCTCTGATGTTGTTTTAAATCTTTATGAGTTTTTTTGTTGTTGAACACATTGTCCTAAATTAATGTTAAACACAGCAAAACGCATTTTCAAAATGAGGGTTTTTGTTTACAAGTACAAAAATCTAAATCTCAATACAAGTTTTTGAGATGCAAAATGAAGCAATTTAGTGCAGTTTTCTAAAAATTTGATTAACTAGATTTTAATAACAAGCAGAAAACAAGGGAAAATGACAGTGGGTATGAAAATGATTTTGCCGTTTATATGAATTCAGGTTTTTCTGAGACTATCAGCAGTTTTTGTCTTCGTTGTTGTTTCAATCATTGTTTAGATTACTTTAACTAAAGTTACTATTATTATTAAAAATATAAGTTTTTTTTAAAGTGGATATTTTAACTCTCTTTAATGTCATAATTTTTTTATCAGGATCAATGAATCCAGCAGGGTTAATGATGAAGTAGAGATCTGTATAATTATCTGACTGAACAGCACAGCTGATTGACACAAAAAAATGCAAGTTATTTCCCAGGTTTTCACATTTTTTTATGAATTTCTATGTGTATTTTAAGGTTACTTGACGAGATATCACCCAAAAATGAAAAATCTGTCATAATTTACTCACCCTTTACTTTTAAAAAATGCCTGTAGGTATAGCACCCATTGACTTCTATGGTAATTTTTTTCCTTCTATGAAAGTCGATGTGTGCCAACAACAGATGATACAGTCTTTTATATACATGGTAAAAACACAACTCAAGTAGCAGATAAACTTTAACAAGCTATGGCTTACGTCTAAGAATGGTTAAACCAGTCCTGTTTAAAACTCAATGTAAACAAAACAGTTGCAATGTACTTTTCTAAAACAAACATAGCAAATAATCCAACAGATATCTACATGACTGGGGATAAAATACAAATTGTGTCTGAATTCAAATATCTTGGAGTCTTAATAGACTCAAAATTAACTTTTAAATCACAAATTAAAAAGGTATTTAACCGTGTCAAATTTAATATGTCTAATTTCTGGTTCATAAGGTCATACCTATCACTGCAGGCAGCTAAAATATTCATGCACTCAATGATTTTTTCACATATAACCTACTGTCTAACAACCTGGTCACAGGCAAACATAACAACACTAAAGCCCATAGAGTCACCTTTTAAACGGACAATTAAAATACTGGCTAAAAAGCCTCAAAGACATCATCATTGTACCATTCTACAAAAATTTAAACTGTTAAGCTGGGAAAATTTCAGGAAGTATTCAAACATTTGTCTGATGTATAAGATTATTCATGGTCTGTCATCTCCACCTCTCAGTCAGTTCGTAAACATAAGGAACATCACACACAGAGCAACACGAGGGGCAGTCAGAGGAGATTGTCCCACTCCGGAAAAGTGCCTTTGGCCAGGGTGCCTTTTCAGTTACAGCTGCACAGGAGTGGAACTCTGTCCCTGGCAGCATCAGAGACATAACCTAGTACAATATGTTCAAAAAACATTTAAAAACCTGGTTTATAGAGCATCAGACGTGTCATCATGCCTAGCTTGAACCTACCCAGCATGTTATCTCTTGTGCCTGCCATCTTATTGATTTGTTTAAATGTGTTTTAACTATTCTTATCTTTATTACATATTGTTGGTGTTTTTAGTTTAATTTGTACATTTACATTATTTATTAAGGTTCACTATGTCTATTTTAGCGCTTCTTAACTATGCTTGTTTGATTATGTAATTTTTGGATTGTTTTTTAGGTTGACAATTTTAACATTTGTCCAGGGACAACAGATGAAAAATAGCCTTCTGGCTAATTCTGGTGCATTTGCAGAAATGCTTATTAATGTACACTGTCCCTGCCAAATAAACAAAATAAACAAACAACCAGTATTGTTCAAAATGTCTTTTATTGTGTTCAGCAGAAGAAAGAAACCCATAAAGGTTTAAAACCACACAAGAGCGGGAAAATGAGAGTAAACAACCTTTTACAAAATAAGCACAACAGTTAAATCAGTTAAAATATATTGAGTTTTTTTTCTCCACATCATTATTCTGAAGTTAGGGTTAGGGCATCTTTTTCACTATGGGTTTTTAACTTTTTCAATATGGATTTCAAGGCCAAAGTTTCCAAAGTAGTTTCCAAATTCCTGTTGTTTTGCGCATCTGTTTAAATCTAGAAATGATACTCTATACTTGTTCATAATAACGTGTGTGTTTGTTTAACTTGAATTGTTGCATACTGTAATAATATGTGTGGCTGTGTTTGGGGTTTCAGGCGCAGCTGCTGCAGCTGTCATGTCCAGCACTAAAGGCCCTAATGTTCTCAGACAAACGGGAGGAGGCAGTGCAGGCCCAAGCCAACCTGCAGCTGTGCAGCACATTATACATCAGCCAATTCAGGTGCAGATACTAGTTCCACAGAACGCTCCACTTGTCTGGACAGAGACTGGCTTAATGTTAATGTTGTTTAGTGGAGAAAGTTCTGTTTACAACAAGTAGTTTTTTTTTTACTTACAATTTCTGCCCGATAAGATATTTTAAAGCTTGACATAATTACAAAAATGTATGTTCATTATGCAATTGATCATGAAGTTTTATGATTCAAATCACACATTTATTTTTATATAAATTTGTTTTTGATAAAAAAAAACTACTTTTTAAACCGTGTTTATGAAGAAATGATTTGTTAATGCTACATTTTATTTACTGAAACAATTTACAAACAAAAGTCATCAGTCTATTTTTATTCATATTGGCCTGCAACTAAAATTTATAATCTTCATGATCTTTGTAAATTGGGCAAAACATTATTGTGCCAGAATTTATATCAGTAAATTTGAGGACAATGCATACACCTACACAAATACACTTCAATGAATATCTACAATTCAATTCAATTCATCTTTATTTATATAGCGCTTTTACAATGTAGATTGTGTCAAAAAAAATGTAAACAGTGTCAGTCCAGTTTTCAGTGTTGAAGTTCAGTTTAGCTCAGTTCAGCGTGGTTTAATATTTACTGCTGAGAGTCCAAACAGTGAAGAGTAATCCATCGATGCGCAGCCCTACAAGTCCCGAACCATGCAAGCCAGTGGCGACAGCGGCGAGGAAAAAACTTCACCAATTGGCGAAAGTGAAGAATTAAAAAACCTCGAGAGAAACCAGGCTCAGTTGGGCACAACTATTTCTCCTATGGCCAGAAGTCTTGTGCAGAGCTGCAGTCTAGGCGCCAGGGCTGGAGAACGCTGGACATCCATCACGGAGAGACCACAGGTGGGTCACCGGCTGGTGAACAGGCTGGCCCTTCGGGAACAACGCGAGGGCTCGTCTGTCACAGGGTTCGTCTTACAGGGATTGGTCTCATGCTCTCCACTACTCCATGACCACCACAGCAGCTGCTCAGGATACGGCCTGGTCCAGGATTATGGAAACATCGGGAATAATAAAAATTGACTAACATGAGCGCAGATGCCGTTCAAATTATAATGTCTTTTGGGGAGTGTCCCAAAAGTCCTTTAGAGGATTTGGATTCCAAAGCATTGTGTTTTATGTGTATGCTAATGCAAAGAGATGTGTCTTTAATCTAGTTTTAAACTGACAGAGTGTATCTGCTTCCCGAACTGTGCTAGAGAGGCTGTTCCAGAGTTTAGGTGCCAGATAAGAGAAAGATCTACCACCTACAGTTGATTTTTATATTCTGGGAATAATCAATTGTCCAGAATTAATTGAGCGTAGAGGACGTGATGGGCTATAAAGACGTGATGGGCTATAAAGGACGTGATGGGCTATACACATAGACATCACATATATGCTATATAACTGCAGGTTAACTTTGTTTATATATGATAACTTTAGCTGTTAAAAGCTATTAGTTATTAGTTACTAGTTAATTAAAGTGAATTTAATTGCAGTGCAATACTTTTGTTCAGCTGCTTTGAAACAATTGTTGTGAAACACGCTATAGAAATAAACTTGAATTGAAATGAATAAATATGAGTACAATAACAAGACAGCATTTCCTGGACTTGACCACTCATACTTCAGTATAGTTGTAGTAGTTTATACATTTTGTTTGATGTTGCTGCTCATTTGTACAGTTTTGGAGGGAACTCTCTAATTCACATATGCCAAAATCTTTCTTACTTCCTGATCTTTACCCAATGTGTCTGCATTCATAGTCTCGTTCTTTGGTGACCACGTCAACTGCTGTTCTACCCACAATGGTGGCACCGATCCCAGCTGCTCGAACCCAGTCCCCGGTCATCAATACCACTGTCACACACGCTACAGAAATTCATGGGTAATTAATTTATTTATAATTTTTGCAAAGCGTTAAGCAAAGTTATTTTTGTCTTGATGCAGTGTTTATATTATTCCAATGATAAGCTTGAATTTGTGTTTTTAGGCGGCCAGTGGCCATTCACCCTCCACCAGCGACCATCAACATCCAGCGTCCACCAACACCCCGGGACACCGCAACTCGCATCACCCTCCCCTCACACCCAGCTATAGGAGGCCAGAAGGCTCAGCCTCCTCATACTGTCACACAAGTCAGTTCTCTTATAAGCATTTTGAGTTGTCTCATGAAACATTGAAATGGGGGCATTAAATGTTTAAAAAGTTTATTTTACATAGGGCTGGCAATATAGCCCCTTTTTTTTATCCCCAATTTTTCCACCAAAAATTAATTTATGATTTAAGTGCATATTTTTTTCCTCCACAAAAATATACAAAAACAAAAAACGTATATAGGTTATTGACCTATATAATTACTTTAAGCATACATATTTATACAATTACAAGATATAAAAAAAAACAATTAAAAAATGCCTTCAAGAACCTTGCTAGCTGTCCGTTAAATATCAAATTTAACAAGATTTGATGCAATAAATTTATAATTATAATATCAATTAAACCATTTTATAAAATTACAGTGAAACTAAACTCATTACGTTTGTTAAAAGGGGAGCATTTTCAATATTATTTAATTATTTCCCTATTGTTATTTTTTTTTTCAACATGAACTATTAGAGAACAGAGTGGAGCATTGCATGTGTTAGAGGGAAAACCAATTTTCATTCAAAAAAATTTTAACTACACGCTTGAGTTTATCGTTGAAATCGATTTATCACCCAGCCTTACAATATTTATCCACCTTTTTCCAAATGTGACTACTACCGAAAGTGCTTATAGAAAAGGCTGCAACTACAGTTTGGGGAATTTCCATTGAATTTAACTGGAACAAATTATTTTATAAAATAAGTTTATGCTAAAACTAATCCAAATCCATACTGAAAACTGAGTGAAGTAGATATGGCTTTGTGCTTTATGAAAATAACTTTACACATGATGTTTTAATGAAACATTGTCACAGGCGTTGTTTTGTTTGTCTGGATTATTTTTTATTATTCTCTACAGTATTGTACTGTTTAGCTCATACCATATATTTCTGCAAAAAGTCTTGAGGTTTAGAGGTTATTCCTGGTCTCCTGAAAGTAATTTGTTTATTCTAATGAGTTGACTTAATATTTGATTCATGACCTGAGAAGAGAATAATTACACTTTACTGTACCACATTTAACAACAACAAAAAACTTCACTGTTCACATTGTTAACAGTTTAATGGATGCTATTTTAATAGTTCTTGCTAAGCATCATGGGGTATAATAGGAAAAATGTGGGTGGAATGAGTTAGTTCTGCATAACCATAATGTATTTTAGGAAGATATTTGAAGCTTTTGCTTAAGAGGGTGGAAAAACTCCTTTTGCTTATGAACTTTGAGGATTTTGTTTTTATCTGCAGAAGCCAATCTTCAACACTGTTACCCCTGTTGCTGCTGCCACTGTTGCTCCCATCTTAGCTACCAACACAGTTCCTTCAGCCACTACTACAGGTAACTTTCTCCCCCTCTAAAGATTTCATCCACAGAGACCAGAAATTTCCATGTTATTCATAGATTTGTCATTACTGTGTACCCCAAATCAGGCTCTGCACCGCATACCCAAATGACCAGTAGCACTATTGTCACCATGACAATGGCTTCACACTCCTCTCATGCTACAGCTGTGACCACCTCTGCTATTCCTGTCGGTAAGCACAAATTATTCTCTGCATGAGCAAAATCTCTGATTCAGCCATAGGGACGAGGCCACAGGTAATCACAGATTTAATAGATGTTTAATAAATGTTGAATGAAGTGCTCTTGAACAGTTGCAAAAAGGTCTAACAAGTGTGTAAATCAGTGTTCATTTACTTGACAAATAATTTTTGTAATATTCTTTGTCAATGACATTCTTTTACTGATAGAAGCTTGATGAAAACAATCAAAATCATTTTAAATGACAAACTATGTCTTGCGCATGTTTGAGCTGTAGCCTAGCCCTGTACTGGTCTACCCTGCTGGAAATAAGCAATAATTTGTGCATGTCTCGTTAAAATGTACAGTATTGAATAAATCAATCCAATGCAAAGTTTAAACATGCTTAAGCGACAGTGAGTATGCTGAATATTGCTTTTAAACTTTACCTCATGTAAACACAATAACTCAATCTAAATAATGAGATTAAACTCATAATGGCAGTATAAGCATAGTTGTGTATTAGTTAAGTCTATTTTCTGTGCATTTTAAACTGACACCAACGTTATAAACTTCAGTACAGATGTGTTTATTATATTCTATTTATGCAAATTTATTTATCTGCTTGATGATAAAATAAACAACTATATTTACATTTATTAAATTATAAAAATAATGCATTTTATGAGTTATTTATTTATTTCTATTAAGGCTTATTGTTACACCACAACTGTTAAATCTGGTCATGTATTGTTATAACCTTAATATATATATACTGAAATATGATTAAAACTAAATGGCTAAAAAAAACTCAAAATTTGCTGTCAAAATGAACACTGGTGTAAATAAAAAGAAACAACCGAACAGTGTATTTTAAAACTCTTTTGTATGAAGTACTTCCTGTAGATTCCAAAAATGTCAGAGGTAATCTTTGTATCCTGGAGTTTTTTATTTATTTATTTATTTATTTGTTTATTTATTTATCAGAAGTGTGCTGCTATGACGGATTTCACATCTTCATAATCAGCTAAACAAATTTCTAAATATAAATAATACTTGTTAAAATGAACAATGTTAATTTTTACCTGTTCTAATTGTTGTTCTTAAGGTGAATAATTGATCTGTGCAAGTTCATTCATTCATTTTCTTGTCGGCTTAGTCCCTTTATTAATCCGGGGTCGCCACAGCGGAATGAACCGCCAACTTATCCAGTATATTTTTTACGCAGCGGATGCCCTTCCAGCCGCAACCTATCTCTGGGAAACATCCATACACACACATTCACACTCATACACTACGGACAATTTAACTTACCCAATTCACCTATACCATATGTCTTTGGACTTGTGGGGGAAACCGGAGCACCCGTAGGAAACCCACACAACCACGGGGAGAACATGCATACTCCACACAGAAATGCCAACTGACCCAGCCGGGGCTCGAACCAGTGACCTTCTTGCTGTGAGGCGAACGTGCTACTCACTACGCCACCGTTGCGCCTCTGTGCAAGTTATCTACTAAAAAAATGTTTGTTTGGTTAATCTTCATTCACAGTCTGTTTTTGGTGTAGCAGTCCTTCTGTTGACATCAACTCGAGGGCTTCCATAGCAACTGTATATTAGTACCCTCTTACCATTAGTTTGCTATGAGGGAATGATGCTCAAAAGAAAGCTCTGCCCCTGCTCCATTTTCCATTTCTCTTGGAAGTACATCATCGTATTGAAATAATCAAGTCAGCAACTTCCACTTTGCTTCACTGTCTTTAAAATCTAATATCCACATTCTTTCCTAAACAGCTCTTAAAACTACAATACATGAAACAAATGCAGATGATTTTTTTGACTGATTAAATGATTGGATTTTTTGACTGAATTGGATTGATGATTCAAATTAAGATTAAAGCCTTAGGTAGGGTCAGAATTATGTTTTTCTTGCTAACTGTTTCTGATCTTCCAGCTAAAGTGGTTCCTCAACCGATTGCCCACACATCCCACTCACCACGCATCCAACAGGAGTACTCTGGTGAAAGACCCAACCTGATTCCCATCTCAGGTCATCGTTCTTCTCCAAACCCTGTCACAATGGAGGCTCGTAGTGATAATAGGCAAGTACTTTTCCTGACATGGTTAAGCCAGGGGTGTC
>CAIGQQ010036459.1:1228703-1243795 GCA_903798035.1 Danio albolineatus | reverse complement strand
GCACTCACTGTGGATTTTCCTTCTTCTTGGTTGCTCCATGGTTTGCCAAAACGTGAATATCAATTATGTTTACTTCAGTGTGGTGTAATTGAAGGCGCGTAATAGCGACACCCGGTGGTTATTTATTGAATTACATCTATTTTTCTACAGCGGGCAAAATTCTATTAATATTTATAAAAAGCCTCGCAGGCCGCCACTAAACTGATTGCGGGCCGCAGATGGCCCGCGGGCCGTAGTTTGGACACCCCTGCTTTAGAGTTAATTCCAGGCGTTACATTTGGAGAAAACCAGGCACCACTCATCACCAGGCTAATGCCATCCCTACAGTGAAGTATGGTGGTGGCAGCATCATTCTGTGGGGATGTTTTTCAGCAGCATGAACTGGAAGACTAGTTAGGACAGAGGGAAAGATGAATGCAGCAATGTACAGAGACATCACGAATGAAAACCTGCTTCAGAGTGCTCTTGACCTCAGAATGGGGGGAACGGTTCATCTTCCAGCAGGACAATGGCCCAAAGCACACCACCAAAAAGGCAATGCAGTGGCTTCACGACAACTCGGTGAATATTTTTGATTGGGCCAGCCAGAGCCCAAATCTAAATCCTATTGAACATTTCTGGAGAGATCTGAAAATGGCTGTACACCGTCGTTTCCCATATAACCTGATATAGCTTGAGAGGTACTGCAAAGAGGAATAGGCAAAAACTCCCAAAGACAGGTGTGCCAAGCTTGTGGGATCATATTCCAAAACACATGAGTCTGTAATTGCTGGCAAAGGTGCATCAACAAAGTATTGAGCAGTGAATACTTGTGTACATGTGATTTTTCAGTTTTTTTTATAAATTTGCAACAATTTCAAAAAATCTTTCTTCACATTGTGATTATGGGGTATTGTGTGTAGAATTTTGAGGAAATAAAATAATTTAACCCATTTTGGAATAAGGCTTTAACATAAATGTGTGGAAAAAGTGAAGCACTATGAATACTTTCTGGATGCACTACTGTATGTATGTATTTATGTTTTTTTAATTTTAAATAAGGTTATTACACCTATAAGTTTATCTCAAAAATCTCAATTTCACTATTCTTATTACTGAATCAGAATGGAAAAAACTAACAAAGTTCTTACAATTATGGAAAAGAAAAAAATACATGCATCATGACGCAATAATCATTTTATCATGATTAATGTTTTTTTTTATAATTGTTGGAGGCCAAAATAAAAAAATAATTTAGATAAATTGCATAGGCTTAATGGAGGCTACTGCTTAACATTTAAACAGACTAGAATAAAAAAAGGTGTCTGAAAAAATAAAAATAAAAGCTTCACATTTCAACAAATAAATAATTTTTTTTTTTTTTCAATTAGCAAAAACAATTTAAGTTTTCTAGTTTTCATTCAGTTACGCTACATCTTTAAAATATAATCTTTATTTCTTTGTTGTTTTATGATTCTAATGTGACCTATTCTTTCTCTATTCAAATCATGAGGCAAAAATTATTCAGAACTCTCACTGTAACACTGAACTAGATGTTCTGTTCAGACATAAAAAGCAAGCATGTTATAACCTTTCAGTGTTTTCCACAGACTTTTTTTTTTTTGAGGCAGCATTTCAAATACTCACATTAATAGCAAGTTATTTAATATCACGATGGTGGAAATGCCAGAATGAGGAGGGTGTGATGAGATTTCGTGGCATGAGATCTTTCAAGATCTTACTGGTCTTGCTTGTACGGAGCCAGAGCCTAGTTCCAAATTAATTAACACCAAAATCACTGACTCTGAACAAGGAAAAGTGATACTTTAGTACCACCAAAACATTGTTGGGCTAGAAGTAAGAACTGTCTGTGTTTGGGGCTGAGGGTGAGGTTAATGAACAAACTTTTAAGCACCATATTTTAAATGGCAGCGGAACATTGTGCTGAACACATCAATGCTTCTAATCTTAGTCTATTCAAATAGCAGTGCATTTATTTTTGTAATCTCCATATATTAAATAAACGCACACTGTTTGAACACATTGGATTCGCTTGTTTGGATGCCTATGAAGGTTCATAAAGCTATTATTAACATTAATCGCAGCAGACTGGTAATGATTTGTTTGTATTTAGCAGTCCTGCATTTGTGTTACTAGAAAGACTTATGCAGTGCCATCTGACCGGGCTCTACAGTAGCTCTCTGGAAATGCAAAACAGTTTTTGGAAGACTCGCTAGATGATTTAAGTCAGAATCGTGTGTGTGTGTGAACTTTGTAGCGACATTGTATGTGATTTATCGTTGTAGAAAGACTTGAGCTAACTCCACAACAAATACATCAAATAATCATTGGGAAAGATCTTACTGTAGTATTTCTTATAAATGTTACGTCAGATCTACTTCCTTCACGTCTGTCACTGTGCTTTGTGTTTATCTGACACAGCCATTGAGGCACACTCTATATAATGATAGATAAACCAAGTCAGAACCGGCTCCCAACTAGCACTTGGTTCGTGCCATTAAATAGTCTGAGTTCGAGTCTTTCCTGATCCCCCCCCCCCATATACAGAAGTCATATCCCAATAAAGGCACCCAATAAATATGTAAAGATGATTCCACACAGACTACTCATTCACTTATATTATATAAATAACAACTAAAACCTCACTGCACATAACGCGTATAGCTTTGAATTCTCTGAACACTAACAGTTCCTTTTGTATTATTAGTACTTTGAATGTATATTGCCTCTTTTTTGTTGAATGGCTGAATGCTTCCTCATTTGTAAGTCTCTTTGAACAAAAGCATCTGCTAAATGGGGAAGTAAAATAAGTGTTTTTGACTTTCAAGAGAGCACTATTTTGATTATAGTTATTTACTGCGGATATTGATTGCACTTCAAAAGGATATTTCTGTTGTTTCTTTTTATTCATATTTTTTGTGCGATTCCTTGCCTATTTGTTGAATTTGTGGGAAAAAGCTTATGCTTTTTTTACTTGTTTATTGCTGCACATAGTTTAGTACATCATGAAATAAATATTCTATTTTAATCATTTATTTTAGTGCATTGAGTTATTTTCAGTTAAATAATAATTTCTTTAAAGTCAAAGTCTTTCACGAGATCAGATGAAGTAGTTTATTTGAACGAATTTATGAGAGATTGTGCGTCTTTGTGAATCTGTGTCTGCAGCATCTCTATGACAATACTAAAGGTAAGTTTACTTTACAAATTGAAATAAATGTTGCTCTTTAATATTTTCTCGAAGCTGTTTAATGAGTAATATCCTGTTAGTAGCATTAAAAACAAGATTTCTGTTTACCTTGATGGTTCAATCTCTGAGCAGTGATGCGTGCTTCAATATTTTATAGATTAAACTGACAGGAACTGATAAATCAGTGTAGAGGAATCAAATAAATGGGAAATACATCCGTGACCTTTTGATCTGATTCTGTCCAGGGTAACATGCAGCGCTGCAAGCTTGTAATGGACCAGGTCACTGAAGCTCGTGACACCATGATGAAAGTGCTGGACCATAAAGACAGAGTCCTCAAGCTGCTCAACAAGAACGGAACTCCCAAGAAGAGCTCCAAATTAAAGCGCAAAGAGCGGGCATAAACGCCAAACCACCCTCTGTTCTCCTTCAGCGTAGTCCGACACCGGAAAGCTGGACCTGTCACGGTTTATCAGGTTGCTGTGCACAATCATCTACTTTTCTTTTACAGTCTCAAAGAGAAAGATAGACCTTCGTAAACCATCAAACCGTTTTTATAGGAACTGCTGCTTACTGTGGGCCGTCAGACTGTCCATTGGACGTGAGGCAGCCTGGATAACCAATGCTTTTAGTTTCCCATGAAGAATTTTTCATTTTAAAAGAACATTGTGTTGACTTATTATTATTTTTTTTTAATCTGTAGGGCAACACTTTTATTGTAGTGGACTTTAAAGATCAGAAAGGTCTTGTTTGTTAAATGTTGTGTCTGAATTTAGTTGGATTCACAACAGTACTTACTGCGCACACACTTAAAGTTGTGTGTGAACTTTCCATGTTTGGTGCCTAGTAACATGGAGGATTTTTTTTTTATTTCGTTAAACACAAAAGTTAAAGATGAACACTCCCATAAAAGTCAGCAAATTAAGTCCACGATAAAAAAATAAATGAATCAAAGCTAGTAGTCTTGTACTAACCAGATATTATGCCATTCTAGCTAGCATTTTCTTTTAAAATCACTGTAAACATTCAAGCGCTCTAGTGACTGATGATAGTACAAAGCAGTGAAATATGTGTACTTGAAAGAATCAGTATAATTATGTGAATTTATATTATAAGAATGTCCGGATTGTTTTACGTTTCAGTGTAAGAAGATTGTTGTCAATGGAAGTGACGTGGTTTTCACTGTCCTGTTTGTGCTGTTTCACAGACTTTAAGTGAATGTTGTTCTGCGTTTAAATAATAATTTGGCTATTTTGTACATTTTCTTTATCATCCTTTGTTTTTTTCTGTGTGTACTTTATTATGTGCTATTGCAGTAAACTGGATACATTTACAAAGCATTTCGTTTAACAAAAATGTTTGGCACTGAATGACTTCCTGTTTTTTTTTACTATGACGTACATATGATTTTGGAAGCCCATTTTCTTTAAAGAATTAAAAAAATAAAAGGTTATTGTGACTTTTTGTCACAATTTAAGCTTTTATTTTCAGAATTACAAGTTAACATCACAATTCTGACTTTTTCTGGGAAGATTGCAATTCACAGCTCAGCAGAACAAATAAAATCATGAGAAAGGGTATCTGAAATGTGAGAGAACGTATCAACTTACAATAGAGAGAAATAAACTTGCAATTTTGTGGAGCAAAAAATAACAGAATTGTGCAGTGTGAACACTAACTAGTTGGAATTGCTAGAAAGTTGTCATGTAAACTCAATATTGCGAATAATTTTTTTATTTAATTTCTTTTTTTTTTGCAATATTCTTAAAGGTGAAGTAGAAGATCAAATGATAATTTTAGCATCATACAATTGAGAACACACAAAGTCATGAACGCACACTGGATAGATGACCATAGATAACCTTATAACACTACATCATGCCGTTCACCAGTTAGAAAACCTCATAGTTCTATTAATACTGCCATTCCATTCTTAAAAACCTTTTGAAAATACTGCTTATGATATATTTATGTGTGACTTTTGTTGACAGACAGCTTAGGCTATACCTATTGAAATTTCAGCCTGAAATTTTTAATTGAATGAACATTATATTTAGTCCTATGCCTTCAGAATATACACTCACCGGCCACTTTATTAGAGAAAACTTACTGGTACCGGGTTGGTGCCAGCCCGTCTGGCACCAACAACCATGCCACTTTCAAAGTCACTTAGATCACCTTTTCCCCATTCTGATGCTCAGTTTGAACTGCAGCAGATCGTCTTGACCATGTCTACATTAGTATGAGAACCTTGGATAAAAATATCACGGTTTCATGGTATGACGGTATTGTGATTAATGCTCTAAAATATATTCTTTTTTTAAGTGTGTGGCTAAAAAAGAAAACCTTTTTCCCTTTTGAACACAATATATTTTATTTTGAGAAACATTTAAAGTATTTTGGAGCTGTAAACGTGTCAGGCTAAATAATGAAAATGAATCATTGACTTCTGCGGTCTCATTTGTTTTAAAAACATAGATTTCTTTACAATTTACACCTAAAAAAACAACAAAAAAAATGTAAATAAAAAAAATCTTACACATACCTTAGGAACGATATAGCAGAAAATTTTGACGGTATAAAAACCTTGACTTATTCAAACCGTGGTATTCCTTGAAAACGGTTATCGTCCCATGCCTAGTCTACATGCCTAAATGCATTGAGTTTCTGCCATGAAAATGTCTGAATAGAAAATTGCGTTAACGAGCAGTTGTACCTAATAAAGTGGCTGATGAATGTTAATATCCATAAAAAAAATACAGTTAGATCATTTACATTAGTAATTACTATCAGAATGTAAAGAGACTTTCAACCAGCACAACAAAAATGTTACTAAAGACCTTTAACACCTATAACTATTGTCAGTTTGTTGATAGAGTGTGCCTGTATTTTCTTCTACTGAACCAATGATGCATCAGATATAAAGTAGAACGTCTGGCCTGCTGTTTCACTGATAGTAAGCTTCATTATTGCTTGAACATTTTTTTTACAATATTACATGTTTTGAATATGGTGAAGAAGGTGGTAAAATATCATTTTCATCATTCCATGATTTTTGTTCTTTTACTCTAATTCAGGGGTGCCCACACTTTTTCTTATGAAGAGCCAAAAACAAAACTTGATTTAGGGTGGTGGGCAGAAGGTAAATATACCAAACTATATTACATTAAAGTTGCCTTTGGTGATTTCCTAATTTACTTAATATTTAAAATAATTAGAAAACATTGCTTTATATTAACTAATGCAATACATATTTTAAAATTGTATAATGAACTTATTACAGTAAAACAACAAAAAAAAAAAACAATCCCATTTATAACAGAATGAAGTTAGACTAGTCAAGCTGCACCTGTTTTTGCCTTCTGTCTTCTGCATTGTCCTTTGTGTGTTGAATGAATCAGAGTAATTTGCAGCATTTAATTGAAACGCGCGCCACGGTGGCCGAGTGGTTAGCACGTTCGCCTCACAGCAAGAAGGTCGCTGGTTCGATCCCCGGCTCGGCCAGTTGGCATTTCTGTGTGGAGTTTGCATGTTCTCCCCGTGGTTGCGTGGGTTTCCTCCGGGTGCTCCGGTTTCCCCCACAGTCCAAAGACATGCGGTACAGGTAAATTGGGTAAGCTAAATTGTCCGTAGTGTATGTGTGTGAATGACAATGTATGGATGTGTTTCCCAGAGATGGGTTGTGGCTGGAAGGGCATCCGCTGCGTAAAAATATGCTGGATAAGTTGGCCGTTCATTCTGCTGTGGCGACCCCGGATTAATAAAGGGACTAAGCCGAAAAGAAAATGAATGAATGAATGAATGAATGAATTGAAACGCTTATATTCAGTTTTCTTTTCTTTTCTTTTCTTTTTTTTCTTTTTTTTGGAACTCAGGAATAAAACAAACAAACAAAGTTAAATTAGAAATTACGATCTCTGTTAAAGGCATTCACCCCAACTCCTAAGATTTTGTATTTTATATTATTTTATTTTAAAGCTGTTATAATTGTATTTTAGGTGACACGGTTGCGCAGTAGGTAGTGCTGTCGCCTCACAGCAAGAAGGTCGCTGGTTCGAGAAAATGAATGAATGAATAATTGTATTTTTACATTGTAGTTTTTCTAACAAAACATGTAAGAACTTGAAAGAAGTTATGCATGTTTTTGTAATGCAATTAATGTTTAGCTTATTTAATGGAAATGACCTTCATGTTGTGGAAAAGTCCTTACAGCAGACATTCCTGCATTGATTGTGAAAGTCCAACAGTTTTATCTGATCCAGATTCTTCAAATACTTTAAACTCAAATATGTTTCATCTGAGAGTATACGTTTGCTTCATTCTCTTCACAGTTCAGACAGCGTTCAGTTGCTCGTTTTCTAAAACCACCGCTCCACATAAACTATAATCATTACGCATCCTTTCAATGGAGTTTAGTATTGGTCAGTGGAAATATGACTTTCCAGAAGGGCTCCACCCTGGGTAACTATGACACTGTGCTGTTTACAACTTGATTGCCCCTTATGATCAGAGCTCAGCCCTCCATATGCTGTCACGCGGGTCCAAAGGTTCGACTTTACCATTGAAAAAAGCGTTATGTAAAACTTAAAGAATTTGTATTTTATTTACTCTAATTTAATCTACCTTTCCATACGCAGCTGATATTTGCATCACTGCTGTCTCTTCACATCTGGATTGCTTTAATCTCATTTTTACAAGCTTTAATTGCATAAGAGACTTTATTTTAAAGCTTTGTATTGTTATTATTAATCTCCAGTGTGTTTTGTGATATTTAAAGTCTGCTAGTAGCTGTATTTGTCTCTTTTTGTTCATGTTTTCTAATGTGGAGGGCCAAGTTTCCTTGTATGTATCATTAGAGATGCGTCAGTCAGAGAGCAAAGTCAAAGTGTCATAAACAGCTGTTGTTTCGGAGCAGGCACCTGAGGTCGTTTCTTTTGACCGAACGCTTTCACTGTGACGGACTTCTGAGAAGAGGGCCAGAAAACACTTCTTCATAGGGAGACTTCCCCAAATATACACAGGTAAAGGTTACTTGCATTAGAACTGATAAAGTTGATTGATTACACTTTTTAGGTGCATTCGAATGACTTTTGCTGCTTGTTCAAGCTACAAAAGACACAATTCTTAAGCTTTTTTAGGGACAGCTTTATTGTTTTATGTTCAATCCACTTAAATTTGTAAAAACGAGTAAGTTAAATGATTTGTGTTGGGAAAACATTGAAGGAATTGTGTGTTTTTTAGAGTTATGTTTTGTACTTTAGTTCTTGATTGACCAATTCTGTGATTGTGTTTAAGTTAATGTGTTTTAGATGGCCTTTAGGTTTTGTTCATCAGCTCTGTTAATGGCTTTTGCGTGGCAATAATTACTTTTAACATTTGTCATTTTGCTTTAATATTCAGGCTGGGGGACAGAAGGACACAGTCATGGTGGTTTTAAGAAAGGTAAATAGTTTTTTGTGTTTGTTGAGGCCTACGTAATTAACTTTGACATCACAAATGAAATGTTATGTTAAGTGTAAATTTGTTGGTTAATCTAACCTAACATTAAAGGGATAGTTCACTCAAAAAAAAAAAATTACCCTTATAAAATGGTGTCTAATTTTTGAGTTTCTTCTGTTGTACACTGAAAAAAGATATTTTGAAGAAACCTGAAAACTGGTAACCATCCTTTGCAGGAAAAAAAAACAATACATTGGAAGTCAGTGGTTACAGGTTTCCGGCTTTCCTCAGAATATCTTTTTTTGTGTTCAACTGAAGAAAAAAAGGCAAACAGGTTTGGAACAAGTGAAGGCTGAGTAAATAATGAAAGAATTGTCAGTTTTTGATTTGGCTCATATTTGACCTATACTTTAATGTCTAAAAAGATATTAGTGTAATGAGGAAGCGCACACATTTATGACTGATTGATTGATAGTATGTAGTTGATTGTATGCATTGTTGTTATATTGTAACAATAATTCACAAATACATCTGTTTTACTCTGCCAGATTTACAAGGTGTGCATTTGAAAATGAATGCTTGTTTTATTCTGTAAAGGCCTGACAGTATATATATATATATATATATATATATATAAGCAATATATATAAGCAATACATGACACTGTTTTTTTTTATTCAGAAGAAATGTCATAGTAGTTTACAAAATAAAACAAAAAATATGTTATACTCAATCAAAGCTATAAATTGTAAATCTGCATAAATGTATTTCAATAGCTGTATGTATGGTCAAAAATTAAGCATACCATTTTTAATGTTTAATTTTACACACCATGTAATATGCGCATTGGATAAACATTAGATGGTGGCAAAGTGTCTTAGTTTCAAAGTTTATTTTTATTATTGAACATTAAATAATTTTTTGTTGTCATTTGTGGATTTATTTTTGTAAAAATTAAACAAACCTGTGGTGTTTTACCCTTTTACTTATGAAAATGTAAAATAATAAATTACTATAATAATAATAATAATAATAATAATAGTAATAATAATAATAATAATAATAATAAATTGTATTATATTTCACATTTAAAAAATCTGATTTGAGATTTAAACAAATGAAACATTTTGTGACACATTATAACATCGTAGTCTGAAGAATAGTGTCTAAGTACATTTAAAATGTCAATTAACTAGTATTTTATACAATGTCAACCTTAAATTGAGTTTTTAAAGATTTTATCAATATTCAAATACACATTTAAATAATGTTTATTGTTCTAATATAACATGACTTAATTTTTTGGTATATAAACTACTTTTACACTGAATTAGCATTTACTAGATATCTACTGTACTTCAGGTGGGAAAATGCATCATAGTCATTTTGCAAAAAATAAATAATAAAAAAAAACAGGACAATTCTAATATACAGCAAAAAATAACAATATTAAAAATCTGTAGTACGCTTCTATTGTTTTAAATCTTGACACCCATTTTTATCTTTGACCTACATACATAAATACAATTACAAATACATTTCATGGACAAGAAAATACAGTAAAAACTGTTATATAATAAAATATATTAAAAACATTATTGATTTAATTGTCATTTTTGTTTTAATAAACCATTTCAGGGAGATTACGTATGGGTGGACTGCAGTGATGGCGTCCAAATAGGAGCTGAAGTGCGACTCTCAGACACCGGGCAGCTTCAGCTCATTGACGATGAAGGAAAGGTAAAATCTGCAGTCTGTCTGAGTGAACTGCTGCTGTTGACTCTGAACTGTAGCTAATGCTTTATTCGATGTGGCTTCCAGGAGCACAAGATTAAGAAGGAGAGCACTCTGAAGCCCATGCATCCCACCTCAGTGAATGGTGTGGATGATATGATTCGTCTGGGCGACCTGAATGAGGCTGGACTGTTACGAAACCTTCTAGTGCGCTACAAAGAAGGAGCCATCTATGTGAGTTCTTAAAGGCATAGTTTACTCAAAAATGAAAATTCATCAAGGCGTAATTTTTGCTTACCCTCACTTGTTTTGAGTTTCTTTCTTCTGTTGAACACAAAAGAGGATTTTCTGAAAAATTCTGGTGTTGAGACTTTTTAGTAATTTATTTACCTACTATAGAAGTTGATGGGTGCCAGCTTTCTTCAAAGTATATTCTTTTGTGATCGACAGAAAAAGAAACCCATAAAGGTTTAAAACCACCTGAGGGAAAGTAAATGGTCCAACTGACCCATTTTTGGGGAAATTAACCATTTAAAGGCAACCTATTAGGCACAAAAAAAAAAACACTTTTATAAGTGGTTTAAGCACAGTTGTCTGGCAACAGTCTGTGAATATAACCAGCTTTTAGTGGTAAAAAAATTATTAATTAATTTTTTAATCACATTTGATAAAAACAGTGTGCAGAAACTCTTTGATTGATATTCTCCCTTTGTACAGGTCATCAGAAGGGGAAAGCCCCGTCCATTAGAGACGATCTTCCTCATTAGCATAGGATGTGAGCCTTATTTTTGAATCTGCCACTATGCTGACACATAAGCTGCGTCCCAAATGGCACACTATGGACTTACGCACTATGTACTTATGCACTTACAAGCTAAACAGCATAGTATGTAAATTTAGTGCTGTACCATTCGGAACACTAATTTTTTTACAAAGTGGAAATTTCCCAGATGACATTTGACGGTTGCTAAATTAAAGAAATAAATGACCAAACTACCAAATAATACCTGTCATAAGTATGACTGTGCGCCACGGTGGCGTAGTGAGTAGCACGTTCGCCTCACAGCAAAAAGATCGCTGGTTGGAGCCTCGGGTGGGTCAGTTGGCATTTCTGTGTGGAGTTTGCATTTTCTCCTAGTGGCTGCGTGGGTTTCCTCCGGGTGCTTCGGTTTCCCCCACAAGTCCAAAGACATGCGGTATAGGTGAATTGGGTTGGCTAAAATTGTCCGTAGTGTATGACCGTGTATGAGTGTGAATGAGGGTGTATGGATGTTTCCCAGAGATGGGCTGCAGCTGGAAGGGCATCCGCTGTGTAAAACAAATGCTGGATAAGTTGGCGGTTCATTCCGCTGTGGCGACCTTGGATTAATAAAGGCACTAAAACGAAAAGAAAATGAATGAATGAATAAGTATGACTGCGTTCACCATCGGGAGGTGGTATAATCACTGTCGCAGGAGAATTTAGCTGTCTTTTCACAATCCAAAATAAATAAAGTAATCCAACCAGTACCCGAAAGCTCCACCCATTCCGCTGCAAAGCTGCGGCCTGTTGAGTGTTTAACGATGGAATAAATGCATCATCTTGGTATTTAAAGTGCACCAGTTTTCAGTGTGAATGCACTACTTACGCTATTTATACTACAAAATTGCGTAGAATAGTGCTTAAGTATGCGATTTGAGACATACCTAAAGTCATTTGTACCTCTGCCCACTTTAAAAAGAGGCCTGGGAGCACAATCTCATTTGAATTTAAAGCAAGTCACCAAAATGGTACAATTAGCATCAAAATCCTAAAAGGGTTATAAATAAGTTATAAAACATTGATTGTGGGGTATTTTAAGCTGAAACTTCACATACGTACACACTCTCGGAATATCTGAAATTTAATTTAACATCATGTAAAAAGTGGGCATAGTAGGTCCCCTTTAATTTCAGTTGTTGAAGGTTTTTGAGAGCTTAGTTTTAAATTGTAGTAAGCAGTTATTGTCTCCCTAAGGCAGTGGTTCTCAGTTCCGGTCCTCATTTTTGTACGTCTTTATCACACAACAGTCAGTTCATTGATTTCTTTGTTAACGAGCTGATGATCTGAATCAGGTGTGTTAAGTAAGGAAGACTCAGGGGTGATTGACAACCACTGCCCAAAGGACATTAAAAAAACGTTGGAGTAGATGATACAATTAGTTATCTGTAACGTGAATCTTTATGCCATCTAGAAACTTCACTAAGCGTTGTTTGAATTATTATTTTCTATTTTGTTTTTGTAGTGCATTCAACACTATTAAGCCACCATTACTTAAGTAAAAGTTAGAAAATGCTGATTTACAACAGAGTATGGTCTGTTAGTTAATTGACAACTTCAAAAAACGACCACAGTATGTTATGATGCATAGCTGTGTATCTCAAGTACTAACATGTAGTAGTGGTGTTCCACAAGGAACAGGCTTGGCTCCACTTTCCCCCCCACTTTTTATACATCAGATTTCCAGTACAGCTCCAAACACTAATCTCCAAAAATTTTCGGATGTCTTTACAATTATTGGCTGCATAAAGGATCATGGTAAGAGTGAGTATAGGGAGCTTTTTAGACTGGTCTGAAACTAGGGTAGATGAGTCAAAAATTAAGATAGTCGCATCATATTTATAGCAGGATGTATATTTGAATAACAATCTGGATTGGTCTGAGAATACAATACAGGTGGATAAGAAGGGTCAGAGTAACATTCATTTACTAACTGACAAGTTTTGGTGTGTTTGAGATACTGTTGAACACATTCTACTGAATGATTCTGTGAAGTCATCTTTGATCCTGTATGTTGTTGAGGAAGGATTGTTGGAGAAAGAGAAAATTTAAACTTAACAAGCCTATTAAAATGGCAGGTTCTGTTTTGGGTTGAGTGTTATGCAATATAGACAAGATAGCAGAATATAAAATGATTGACTAATAATCAGTCAATTTGAAGACTCATTCTCTTTTTTTGAAATGGCTCAAGATTAATTCAGCTCTGGTGTTAAAGGGATCAATATTGGAAGTAATAGCAACAATGATTAAATTGTGTAATTAATCTCATATTAGATGATGTAGGATTTTAATTATATACATCAGGCTAGGGTCTCACTGCTTGAAACTAGGGGTTGCAATATAGAATGCATTTTTATAGTATTTATTTATTGTATGGTGAGCTCTGCTGTGATTCGAATTTTCCTTTGAGATTAATGAAGTCAAGACAAGCTTATATAAATATATTCATTAAAATAGTTCTTGGCTTTAAGATCTGTGAACCCATAAATAACGGAAATGAGGATTAAATTGTCCACCTAATTCTCCAGCTTCAGTTCATTCAGCAGCTGTTCTTTGCCCTTCCTGTTTAATATCAAGATTGTTTCCTTAGTAACGGCCAGTTACATGTTTAATGAGTGGATTGAACTGTTATACAACATTGACATACCCATTATATAGTAAATCCAACCTTCTACCTTGAAATCCAACTGTATAAAAGAAGAGCTCACTGCACGGAGTTACATGTAGATCTCATTATAATGTTTTATTCTGCCAACTTCAAAAAACTTATAGGCTTTTTATTCATCAACTGTCTGTAATCTTTTTTTTTTTTTTTTAATCCTTGAAACAACTTGTTCTGACAGACATACACAGGCTCCATTCTGGTGGCAGTGAACCCTTACCAGCTGCTGCCAATCTACACTCCGGAGCAGGTGGAGCAGTACACAGACCGACGGTTAGGTGATCTCCCTCCACATGTCTTCGCCATCGCTGACAGCTGCTTCTTCAACATGCGCCGCAACCGCAAAGACCAGTGCTGCATCATTAGGTACTTCGCTTGTTCATGCCTTGTTTCAACTGACATTTTGTACAGTATATACACAGTATACATGCATACTGCTAAAAGTTTAGGGACCCTCATCCAAATAGTTGAATTTTTTCCAGTCACTTCTATGGCCACAGGTGTATAAAATCAAGAATGCAGAATGAGTCTCACTTATGCTGCGTCCGAAATTGCATACTTACATACTATAAAGTGTGCTAAAAACAGTATACGAGTGGAGTAGAATGTCCGAATTAATAGAATTAGAAAAACAGCGAGATACTAATAATTGTGCATCCTATGGATGCTACGGATGATGTCAAGCAAGAGAATTCATGAATGGGGAGGTAGTGACAAGATAATGACAAATGATGGATGTAGTACTTGTGACTTCTATTTATACTACTCACATTCATACTACATAGAACATACTTTCATAACAGTTGTGTGGTAAATTCAAATGTAGTACCTATTGAGTAGTAGGCGATTCCGGACGCAGCCTTAAATATTTTAAGGGTGTTGCAGTAATATGTTGCCACCCGTGCAATAAGTCTATTTGGGAAATTTTCTCAATACTAAATATTTCATGGTCAACTAGTAGTAATATTATTACAAAGTGGAAGCAATTGGGAACAACTCCTATGCAGCCATAATGTGAAAGGGCATGTAAAATCACAGAGCATGATCTGTAAATCAATTAGATTTATTTATAACGCACAATGAAAATAACGGTATTTACTTTACTTGTCATCCTTCTGACCTGCACATACACCTACACATGTGCAACTCTGTAATTGGGCAAATTGCTTGCTTTGACTTCGACTAATCAAACAGAACACAACACAACACAACACAACACAACAAAGCAAAGCAAAGCAAAGCAAAGCAAAGCAAAGCAAAGCAAAGCA
>CAIGQQ010036459.1:1196338-1211695 GCA_903798035.1 Danio albolineatus | reverse complement strand
TATATATATATATATATATATATATATATATATATATATATATAATATATATTTTGTTTAACACATATTTGTACTTGTACTATATTAATTATACTGTAATTATAGTATAATTGTAGTATAGCATTTCCTAATATTTTATATATAAAAAAAAATATTTTGCAAATTACATCTTCAAAGACAAAGTGCCTTTACTGCCTGTTGAAAACCTAAAATTACAAAAATGCAAGATATGATTCAGAATAATAATAATTTCACAGAATATCAGTCATACTGTTATCTTCTTTTTTAGTGCAGTACATTGTACAGTTGTACATTTCAGTTGTACTAAAATAACATAAATATAACACTGAAATGACAAACGTGAGATGAATTTCTGGTAAAAACGTTATGCCGTTTAGTTAACAGGGAATCAGTTTCTATTTCAAATTTAAAAGGTTAATTTGGGACTAAAAATGGACTAAAAAACCCCTAGGCCCTGTTCACACTGGATATTGAGATGCATTTTCGTCAGTGTGATCACATATGAACAAAAAAAATCACACCTGGCTTTTGTTCACTTCCACTTTTCAGTTAAAACCACTTTTTAGCCACTTGTCTGATGAGGGGTGGTCTGTGGGCAAAGATTGACATTCTTTTTTCTTTCAGTCTAACACTGCTGAAACTAGTGCAATTTTCACACTGTGCTAAATAAAAAAAGGAACTAAAATTACCAGATCAATTAAACATGCTTCTTGAATAGATTATTTTACTAATGAAAAATAATATTTTTTCTTGTATTTCCAATCAACTCTTAAAACACAGCTTATTCAGTTTTACAGTTTTAACATGTACAAACTTTTTTGTTTAAATTAACTTCCTTTAAAATATATTTTAGAACATTGGAAGTAATTATATTAAGTGTGTTTGAATGAAGTTATTATATAGAGTATCAGGAACTGATCTTGCGAAAAGGCTGATCATCCAAGAACAAGAACATCACCCAAAATGTCCCTAAATGTTGTTTTCAATTCAAGAGTTCACACTTAGCTGATGATCGATTATAAAGCTTGTTTGGCATGCTGTCCTGGGAGAGAGCCCTGAGTTCATAAGATCCTCAAGCACGGGACACTCTCCCGTTTGCAAGGCGAGAGGGGAGTTTGAGCTCAGGTAGATCTCGAGAACTCCCCTGCTGTAGTAGCTAATGAACAAGAGTATGTCTAAGGTGCCAATTTGGATTAGAATAAGTTCCATGTTTTTGGACGGTGGGAGGAAACCTGGGAACCAGGGGGAAACCCACGTGAGCACGGGGAGAACATGTAAACTCCTCACAGAAACGTCAGCTGGCTTGGTAAGGACTAGAACCAGTGACCTTTTTGCTGTGAGGCAACAGTGCTAACCACTGGGCCACCGTGCCACCCATCTAGGAAAGGAGGAGGAGTAGGGGTGGAAGGGGGGATTCTTCAAAACGAAGATGGCTGTGATATGGAACTTAAGGTACATATAGTGGCTTAGGAATCGTCTGATTGGTGAATCATAAATTGAATAATGTGGGACCGGCTGCAAGCAATAACAAGCATATGATCCTCTCAGATTATAAATAAACTTCACTTAAATAAAAAAAAATATTAAAACCACATTAAAGATTTTACCCATTAATAAAATCATTCACAAAGCTGTAACTTATGAAAAGCAAAAGTAGGTTGAATACATTCAAACATTTGTCCATAGATGTGGACAAAAAAGTGGACGTCTCACCACCCTTTCACACCTGAACTAGCGTGTTGTCTGCTTGTTATCAAATCGAAGAAAATGCAATACCAGGTGTGAGCAGGACCATAGACTTCAGTGCGTCACAACAGATGGACCATGCAAGCTCCTTTGTTGCTATGGTCACTATAGCCACTGCATAATTTAATATTTTACCTAAGATCATCATAATTAAAGAATAGTCATGAAAATTTATGACTTGTTGTCACATTGTTTTCATTGCATTATGTGTGAAAACCTCTTAAAACGTTATACTTCTATGGTCTGGTACAGACATGTAAATGTAACAGAGATTTATGCTATTTATCTTCTACCTTCTTCCACTTGGTTATATTTTCCGCAAACACCAAATCCATTTTCATTGCTACGCAGATGACACCCAGCTCTACCTATCCAGCAAACCTAACCTCAAACTCCCACCTTCATCCCTTACTAACTGCTTTTCAGACATCAAATCCTGGTTTACCTCAAACTTCCTGAAATTAAATGACAATAAAACTGAACTTCTACTCCTAGGTACATGATCCACTTTAAACAAATCACATAATTTTTCTATTCCCACAGAAGATTCTGTCATTACCCCCTCCATTCAGGTCAAGAGTCTGGGGGTCATCTTCGACAGCACCCTTTCATTCACTGCACATGTTAATAATGTCACCCGGTCCGCTTATTTCCACCTTCGAAATATAAATCGTTTACGTCCTTCCCTCACACCTCATTCAACTGCCATTCTTGTTCATAGTTTAGTCACATCCCGTTTAGACTACTGCAATTCTCTTCTGTTTGGTCTCCCTAATAAAACACTTCATACATTACAACTGGTACAAAACACTGCAGCCTGTATTATCACAAATACCCCCTCTATCTGTCACATCACACCCATTCTACAACAGCTTCACTGGCTCCCCATCTTTTTCAGGATTAATTATAAAATACTTCTTCTCACTTTTAAAGCCATCCACAATCTTGCTCCTCCGTACCTCACTAGTCTTGTTCATATCGCCACACCATCTCGAACACTCAGGTCTTCTTCTTCCATTCACCTCACTGTTCCCTCTGTTCGCCTTGTCACCATGGGTAGCAGATCCTTCAGCCACTCTGCTCCTCAGCTTTGGAATTCACTTCCTCCTGATCTCCATAATTTAGACTCTATTTTACAATTTAAAACCAAACTCAAAACACATCAGTTTAGAGCAGCCTACTCTTTTTAGCTCAACTACATTTTTTAAGTTTGTATTGTATTCTTTTGATTTTTATATTGTGTTTTATTTGAACTGATTGTTCTTAATGTCTTGTACGGTGACCTTGAGTGTCAAGAAAGGTGCCTTTAAATAAAATGCATTGCTATTATTATTATTATTATTATTAATATTAGTATTTGCAACTATAATTCATGTTCTCTCGCAGGCCACCAAGTCCAAAAAACCCATAGCCATCTCAGTGACTTTGATGGACGGCAGAACAATCAGCATGCCTGTAGATTCTGCATCCACATCTAAAGAGGTCTGCCAGATGCTCTCACAGAAGGTCAAACTTCAGGACACGTTTGGCTTCTCAATTTACGTTGCTTTATATGACAAGGTATGAGGTCGGACTCAATTAAGCATTCGAGTTGTATTTTGTTCTGTGTTGTTAAGATTTAAGATGTGTTATCATGTTACTCTGTCTGTCCTTAGGTTTGGTCTCTTGGTAGTGGCCGTGAGCATGTGATGGATGCCATCTCTCAGTGTGAGCAGGAAGTGAAGAGGAAGGGTGGGCAGGAGCAGCATGCCCCGTGGCGTCTCTACTTCCGTAAAGAGGTCTTCGCGCCTTGGCATGACTGCGGCCAGGACAACGTGAGCACAGACCTGATCTACAGACAGGTCATCAGAGGACTGAAATATGGAGAATACCAGTGTGAGAAGGTGAGTTCAAATTGAAGTTGTTATGGTGTTTTTGTCTCCTTCTCTGATACACGTCTAAGTAAATCTGCTTGTAAAAGTAGAAAAAAAGAGCAGGATGACAAAAATACAATTAATTCGTCAAGGATATACACAATAAAGTTTTAAAAACAAAACTGATTTTCATTGGGGTCCTTGATGTGGTCCTTGATGTAAAGTACAGAGTAATGTTCTCCATTGGGGATTTATTGGATTGTTCATTGGGTATTCACTTGATGTTGTCAATTGGGTATTTTTTGGATTGTTGTCATTTGCTGTTGCTGTGACGTCACCCTAACCTAGTTCACACTACATGACTTTAAACATCGACAGATCGATGTGCCGTTGAGACCACATGACTTGATTTTGTGTTTGTGGTATTTCATACTTTGCAACACTACGGTACAAAAGTCAGGGGTGTCAAACTCCTATGTTTCTGGAGAACCACAGCTCTGCACAGTTTAGTTTTAACCCCAATTTAACACACATGGTCAAACTAATTGAGTCCTTCGGGCTTGTTTAAAACCTACAGGTAAGTGTGTTGAAGCAGGGTTGGAGGTAAACTCTAAGATCCACAAGAAGGGGATCACATTCTACACGATATAACGATGACTCTGTTACCTGATGACCCTGTCACCAAACAACTCTGTCGGCTATCATGAAACATATATAGTTCCCCCTTTAGGTCTGCTTAGGACCCCAAGTGATCCTGTTGGTTCACTAGTGTTTTTGTGTAAGAATCAGAATCAGTTTTATTGCCAAGTGTGCTTCACACACACAAGGAATTTGCTTTGGCTACAGAAGCTTCCAGTGTACATAAAGTGACAAGTGACAACACAGAATAAATATAAAAAAAGAAGACGATAGACCTTAAACAGAGATGAAGTCAGAATAGAGGATGCATGAAACAACACGGATGTGTTCTTAATATCGAGGATGCATCGAATGCAGACATGTTTTTAGTACATGCTCTAGAAGTCTCAGAAGTCATTGCAGCTAAATAAAGAAGGTGGGAGGCGCAGCATTTTATATACCTATTTATTATTATAATTAAGAGACTTATTTAACTTACAGTAGGAGTTTTCACAAACTTGAATAAAGGCATAAACACTTTAAGGGTGTTTATTTGCTGAAGTTCATATTAAAATCTCTTTTATTTGTATCGTGCAAAGTATCTTTGTAAGGCTTCTGTGCATGTAATATGTATTGAAAAGAATATCGTTGTATAAATCCTGTAATATTTAAATAATTATCCATTAAAATGTGTGAAGGTGATGTGACCAGGAAGAACGCAGCATCTCATTTCTCTTCTGAGTTTGTTCTTCCATAACTTGGTAAGAGCGGTTTCCATGAATATGCAAGTCCGTTATCTGCGTTCATGGAATTGAGAAACCACCGTTCTAATTTATGTAATTGAAATAGCAATTAAATTTTATTTTTTAAATCATGCATTTCATTCATTCATTCATTCATTTTCTTTTTGGCTTAGTCCCTTTATTAATCCGGGGTCGCTACAGCGGAATGAACCGCCAACTCATCCAGCATATTTTTCACGCAGCGGATGCCCTTCCAGCCGCAACCCATCTCTGGGAAACATCCACACACACTCTTTCACAATCATACACTACGGACAATTTAGCCTACCCAATTCACCTGTACCGCATGTCTTTGGACTTGTGGGGGAAACCGGAGCACCCGGAGGAAACCCACGCAACCACGGGGAGAACATGCAAACTCCACACAGAAATGCCAACTGACCCAGCCGAGGCTGGAACCAGCGACCTTCTTGCTGTGAGGCGAACGTGCTACCCGCTAGGCCACCGTGGCGCCCGATGCATTTCATATACTGACAAAATAACTAAAGGCATGGGTAATGAAAACAAGCATTTGCCTTTTCATCGGATGTAGCTTGTAACTACATCTGTGTGGATGCAACCAACCAGTCCAGAACAAATAGCAAGCCACTGTAGATAAGTTGGTTCAATAGTGTTGATGGTGCGAAGTTCAATGAACATGAAGATTTTTTCTTTCATATTATATGTCACTGTGGTAATCTTGAAATATTATCACAGAATATGTTGTGTCTTTAAACTTGTTGACTCATAAAAAGGGTCTATTGGGGTACAATTTGTGCTAATCATGTGATGCGACTCCCAATGTTGACCATCATTCATTCTATGACATTTTGCATGCGTTTCTATCAGGAAGAAGACTATGTTGGACTTGCAGCAAAGCACTTCTATGTACAGCATGGATCAGACATCAGCATGCAGAACACTAAGACTGTAGTTAGGGAGTGCATTAACGCCAAACTACTGGAGGCCAAGTCAGAAGACAAGTGGGCCCAGATGGTCAACACAGCACACGCACAGGTAGAGATGATTCTTTTACATGTTATGTCAAAACAAATAAATAGTATTCTAAAGTCACAATTTGTCACAAGCTTTTGTCACTGTCTGCTTATTCAGGGCCCATTCATAAACTCTAGAACCAAGTCTGATAAAGTGAAAGCTGAGGTGGTTGACTATGCTCGTCAGAAGTGGCCCATGTTCTTTTCCAAGTTTTTTGAGGTTGCCAAGTTATCTGGTAAGCACTGCATAATAAGATGTGACCACATACACTAGTTCAGACATTTGGGGTCTGTAAGATTGATTCTTTTGAATAGGGCTGCATGGTATGGGTGAAATACAGGAAATTTCTTCAGTTGATCAATTTTTTTAAATTTTTTTAAGAATTATGTATTATAGAGTAAGTAGAGTAATTGTAGTGTGACAAAGTATTCTTTACATCAAAAATATTTGATGCTTTGAGTGCCTGTTTATAAAACGATTCAACTGATTTAAAAACTGCATATATGACCTTACTTGATATATACGACCTTATTGAATAATGAAGCAGCAAAACTTTTTATGCACTCCATGCTTTTTTCTCATATTACATAGTGTCATACCAGTTGGTCACACACACCAGTAAAACAGTTTTAAAATCAGTTGAATTGTTTTATAAACAGGCACTCAAAGCATTTGATTAGAATTCTATTTGGTATCATCACTGCAATATATTAAAAAAACACTATTTATTGAGCTTTGATAATGTGAAATATTTGGCTGATGCTTGTATGATCTTTTCAAAATTTAAATGGATATGCTTCACCTCCATTTTGTGATTTTGTGACACACAAGATTAATAATGGTCGAGCAAACACGATCTATTACTGGAAGTGACTGTGCTGTGCAGTTTAGACGTACAACCTTTGCAGTGTCAGTCTTCTCAGTTAGAGTCAGTCATTTCTAGAATACAATTCCTACTGATTTAAGGGGTATTACAAATTACTCAACATTTAAATACAAGTTAAAGAAATGGCTAAACGCAAATCAAGTGTGTAAACGTGTAAAAAAATAGTTTTCTTTTTCTAACCTTCTATGAAGTTCTTATTATATGTTTTATCCTTTTGTTGAATGTAACTTTACTGTTATTGTATGTGTGATAATGTGTTTTTTGATTTTAAGTTGCCTTCTAAAATCTGGCAGGGGGCAACAGATGAAAATTACCCCCGGTGGCTAACTCTGGCTTATATTCAGTTTCACTGTTGATTAATGAGCATTGTCCCTGTTAAATAATAATAATAATAATAATAATAAATATATCCTACAGATTTTGACAAAATGTATTGCAAATTAGATCAATTCCACAAAGGGGACAGAATAATATGAGCCAAAACCTCTTATATAATACGTTTGTGTCATTTCATTACTCAGGTCCTCCTCTACCAAAGAGCAAGTTCATCCTTGCCATAAATTCAACTGGAATAACTTTCCTTGATGAACGAGAAAAGAATCTTCTAGTTCTGTCTTACCCAGAGCTCACTGGCGTCAACACTATCAGGTCTGCTGGACAAAACTCAATGTTTTATGGCCTTTGATCGTTTTTAAAATGATGTCAATAAGAGTGATACCTTCCAAAAAAAATGTAATTCTTTCTGTCTTGACTCCCTCCAGAGAAAGGAAGTGTGTTTGTTTGCTGACTCTGAAAGGAGACTTCACACTGAACGCAATCATGGCTGTAGAAATCTCTGATTTGGTAGCCATGTTTCTGGCAGGCCTCATACAACGATCACAATATGCAGTGGCCCTACAGGAGATCAACAGACAAGGTTAGAAGTCAAATAAGCCATATTCATTTCTGCAATTAATGTTTGTGTTTTATCACCATCTGTCATTTGACTTTGGTGTTGTCTAATGCAGTGGTTCCCAACCTTTTTTTGCCTGTGACCCCCTTTTCCCCTGGTAAATATTGTAAGGCCCCCCTCCACATTTAATGATATTATCACTCATATCAGTTTGCAGTAGGTATGACAAAAAAAGGTTGTTTTCAAATAAACAGTATGTTTATAACTATATCTAGATATGTTTATGCACAAATAATAGCCTAATGTAAAATATAAAGCTAAACATCAGTAGGCCATTTGTATTGGGTACACCTTGTGATATTGGGAATGAGTCATCTGCAAATGCCTTATTAATTTAGATGGCCTCATGTATTTGTAAGCAAGAACTTTTGCACAGATAATGCACTGTGGCTGGGTCTTGGACCCTTTGCTTTGAGAAAATGGAATAAAACGATAGTTCAGGTAACTATCTTTGTATTTCCTGCATATTTTGTTTCCAGTATTGCTAGCGCTGTGATCTGAAAAGTTTGGAGCATCCTTACCTGGGTCCGGTATGCTTGGGTCATTACTATTAGCTGCTGTAGGCGAATCAGTGAGACTTTGTCTTTTTTGTGGAGGACGAATTACAAATTTATAATTTTTTTTTGTCAGCCAGGGGATAAAATGAACTAAGGAAACATGACCATTCTCCTAATTGTCGACTGCTAATTTTTTTTTTTTTTTTAAATATGATGCTACCCCCCCACCTCCACAGAGCTTGCTAAGGCCCCCTTGTGGGCCGGGATACCCGTGTTGGGAACCACTGGTCTAATGAAAAATTATTTTCCCTAGATGATCGAACAATTCTGAGCTTTAAGAAGGCCGAGCTCATCTACCTCATCAAGGATGAAGAGTTTTCTGCGGCCCGTGGCTGGTTGAAGGGGAAGAATGAGCGGACTGGGGAAATCGGTGCAATCCCTGCAGATGCTGTTTTGATTCTTCCAACTCTTACGAAGCCGACCAATGAAGTTCTGGTGAGAATTTGATGTCTTTTTTCCTTCTTTGCTATAATCTGCTCTTTTGTACAGACTCTAAATTAATTGGATTAATTAGACCAGTGGTTCTCAAGCTTTTTTCTCCAAGTACCACCTCAGAAAAAAAATTGTCTCTCCAAGTACCACCATAATAACCGATATTGAAGTACAGTAGCATAGTAGGCCTAATTAAGCAGCCACATCACCTCACAGTTCAAAACGAGGCAGATTAATTCTACTAATTAAGAATATTTATTATTATCAGCCACTTTAATAAAAGATTTAGTCTATTAAAATCAATTTACTGATCACATCTGTGTTATCGTATGCGTCAAAGAGTTTAAAAGTGTGCTCATTTTTTAACTTTAATTATTCAGCGGTTCCTCCACGTACCACTAGAAGGAAGCTTGTGTACCATTAGTGGTACATCTACCACAGTTTGAGAACCACTGAATTAGACTATTAATTATAATTATATGTTTGCCAAGAGAGCTCAAACATGCAAATAGAAAAACACCAACAAAAATATCTTTTTAATATAATATAGTTTTACACACACACACGCAACACACATTCTCACAGCACATGCAAATACAGAAACGTGCTGCAAACAGCGTAAACCACAAGGTTGTTGTCAGAGATCTGAGACGTGAGTATTTTGTTTATTATAGCATCCACAAATAATGTTAAGTCGACCATTGACTCTAAACAAGATGTTTTTGTGTCCGACATATTTGTGTTGTGGTCTGCCCTGTTTCTGTAAATCATTGAAGTTTATTTGTATAGAATATTGTTTTAAACAGATAATTCTCTTAATTAATTTACCCTCTCTTCAAGTGTTACAAACCTTTATTAGTTTCTTTCATCTGTTGAACACAAAAGAAGATATTTTGAAGAAAGCTGAAAATCTATAAAAATTGTAGTATCTGATTTTTTCTATTATGGAAGTAAATGGTTACTGGTTTCCAGCATTCTTCAAAGTATCTTATTTTGTGTTCAACAGAAGAAAGAAAACTATAAGGTTTTTACTCTCTTCACTTAAAGGGTAAGTAAATAGTGAGTAAATTTTCATTTTTGGTTGAACTTACCCTTTAAGTACTAAAAGGTGAACTGACAGCTAAATTTAGTTGCTATGTGTACACAGCCTTTGAGATTTTAGTATTTCTCTGATATTCCTGATTTTTTTGGTCTTTGTGGTGTTTTTACTTGTATATAAAACACATTGCATTCTGTGGTGAACACACTACTTCTACTTTATTCCTCTCCTTCCTTCTCTCCAACACTTGGACTTGTGCACTTTCTCACTGGAGTCCCCAGCGGTGCAGTTTTACGTTACATGTTTTAAAGTGACATGATTCACTGTATACATCTCAACACAGCATTTCTCCCCCTTTTTAGGATTTCTCTGAGATTTCAGATCTTGAACAGACTTTGAAATTCTTTTAGATCTGTGAACATCTGTATATTTGTTTGATTATCAAGATATGTGTTGGTTCTGACAAAAATTTAAGCTCACTGCATTATGACTTTTGCTCTGTTTTTAGAGCCTGATCAGCTTGTCACCAGATCAGAGAAAGACCATCATAGACAACACTTCTAAAGGGACCCTTACTGAAAGAGTGGCTCCTTCAACTCTAAAAGAGTTCTCCGTTGAATATTTCAGGTAGTTGAACAAGCTACTACATTATTTATTTATTTTTTTACAACATCCTACAAGTGTTTCAGAAATAAACAACATACATGACCTTGTTTTTGTCATTGTCACAGGCCGCCCATCAAAGATGTGAACCGACAGGTGATATCAAAGAATGCAACACCTGAGAGACTTTGGGCGAACTCCAGAGAGCCCATCAGACAACCCCTTCTCAAGAGACTGGTGGGAAATCCAGATTTAAGCCCACAAGCCTGCCAGGTTTTCACTGATATCCTTTGCCACTTATAATATTTACAGCATGTTACTATTATGTAAGGGATAAAGTAAATGGCTGATCTGATGACTGGCTGATCAGCTGTTGTACAAGACTGAAGGAATTTAATCTGCAAAACCACCATCCTGGATGTACTTTATCCTGCTTATTATACAGTTACTTGCACAAAACATAAAAATAAGACACAAAACATTGTTCTGAGCTGTAATATTTACTTATGTCTTTAAACGCAAAGCTGACAGAAACGGAAACAGCTGAATATAGCTGATAGAGCATACACTATCCTGCATATTATTCAGTCACAAGATGGCACTAAATGGTCAAAAACATAAATCTGACAGAAATGAAACCAGCTGAATGGAGCATAGTCCAACCTATGCATTATTTATTCACTAGACATTGGCAAACCAAAAACAGTGGTGTGATAAATACATATGAATGTGGATATAATAACATGGATGTGAACGTAGGCCTATTCACTGAAGGTTAAGGTTATTCAAAGTTTGCAGATGATCGTGTGTTATTCAGCGGTTGTTATCTGGAAATAACACACCTTGGAATGTTGCATCTGACCAATAAGAATAGAGTATTCCTGACAGACCTATAATAAGTATTGTTATCATATACTTAATAATCCTTTATTGTCATAATAGTAGGTTATCCCTTATTTTTACCTAATACATATCGAAATGACTTGTGAGTGAGACTAGCCAGGTAATCTGGTTATTGTATACAACCCCAGGCATTGCAGATTCCTTGACTGAGTTGGTGCGCACCTATTTTGAAGTATATGGGTGATTATCCCACCAGACAAGTCCAGAGCCCTCTGGAGCTCACAGACCAGATCTTTGGCCCACCTACACAAAATGAGGAGCTCCGAGATGAGATCTACTGCCAGATCATGAAGCAAATGACCAGCAATAACAACCGGTAAACAGCATAACTGCTCATTACTTGCTTAGTCTGTTTGATGACATGCGCTACCATTTAAGGTTTTCATGTTTGTGTTCCTTTTGAAATTGTTATTGGGAGTAGTCTCTTATACTTTTCTGACAAGGGTGCGTTTTTTTAATAACAAATGCAATAAAACATTATTATTGCATTAATATATATTATTATGGTTTTAAATTGGTTAGAAATTAATGTAATGACAAATATTTTGCACTACTTTAGTCCTCAGTGCCAAATGATCCTACGGAAATTAGTTTATGATTATGATTCTATGATTATGAAACATTATTTGTAATTTTAAAGTTGTTTTAGAGTCAGTGTTTTTGCGAAAGCTGCAAAAAAAATAGATAGAGAGAGAGAGAGAGAAAGAGAGACAGAGGGAGAGGGAGATATATATATATATATATAAATATATATATATATATATATATATATATATATATATATAGAGAGAGAGAGAGAGAGAGAGAGAGAGAGAGAGAGAGAGAGAAAAAAGTTATCCTCATAATGAAGATGGAGTTAATCTAGCTGTAGAAAACATAAATTACATATTTGATTATTTGGCAACAATATCTAATATTAAAACTACTAAGAAAACTTTTAAACAGAAACAAGAGAATGAAAAATGGTTTGACTTTGATTGTAAAACAATAAGGAAAAACTTAAGACAACTAGCAAATCAAAAACACAGACAACCAGAGAATACAGATTTACGTGTTCGGTACTGCGAGGAGCTTAAAAAATATAAAAACACAATCAGAAAAAAGAAAGAAGATTACGTCCAAAAACAGCTTAAAACAATTGAAGAATCTGTTGATTCAAACAATTTCTGGGACAACTGGAACCTCCTTAATAAAAAGAAACATGAAGAGCTGAGAATACAACACGGAGACACCTGGAAAAACCACTTTGAAAAACTGTTTAGTAAAATTAACATAAGTACGGAACAATCGCATATATATAATAAATTAACCAATGCAGAGCAAATATTTGGCAAATATCAAAACCCGTTAGACTACCCAATCACTGAAAAAGAGCTACTAGATAAAATACAAGTCCTACCAACAAAAAAGGCAAGTGGTCCAGACGGTATCCTTAATGAAATGATTAAAAACATAAATCACAAATTCCAGTCGGCTATTATGAAACTGTTCAATTTGGTTCTGAGTGTTGGTCATTTTCCTGACATATGGAATAAAGGATTGATAACGCCCATATTCAAAAGTGGAGACAAATCAGACCCTAATAATTACAGAGGCATCTGTGTGAGCAGTAATCTGGGAAAACTGTTCTGCAGTATTATCAACACCAGACTCATAGGCTTCCTTACAGAGCACAATGTCCTCAGCAAAAGTCAGATTGGGTTTCTGCCAAATTACAGAACCTCAGACCATATCTTCACCCTTCAGACTCTGATTGACAAATACGTCAATCAAAACAAAAACAAAATATTTGCTTGCTTTGTAGATTTTCAGAAAGCGTTTGATTCAATTTGGCATGAAGGTCTGCTGGCTAAACTTCTAGAATCAGGTATTGGTGGTAAAACATACAACGTTATAAAAACAATGTATTCGAACAATCAGTGCGCAATTAAAATTGGAAATAAGCGAACAGAATTCTTCACTCAGGGACGGGGTGTGAGACAGGGCTGTCCACTGTCACCGACCCTCTTCAATATTTACATCAATCAATTGGCAATGCTCCTAGAGCAAGCAGATACGCCGGGTCTCACACTATACGACTCAAGTGTAAAGTTCCTGCTGTTTGCGGATGATCTGGTGCTGCTGTCGCCAACACAAGAGGGTCTACAGCAGCAGCTGGATATCCTGCACAGCTTCTGTCAGACCTGGGCCCTGACCGTTAACCCAAAGAAAACCAAAACCCTTATATTCCAGAAAAAACCCAGAGGTCAGGGAAAGAAACATAGTTTCACCCTTGGTATGACAAAAGTTGAACCTGCCACAAGCTACACATACCTTGGGTTGAAGATAAGTGCTAATGGAAAACTAAATCTGGCTGTGAATGAACTGAAAGAGAAAGCGAGAAGGGCCTTTTACGCCATTAAAAAATCAACACAAATAGAAATCCCAGTTCGAATCTGGCTTAAAATTTTCCAGTCAGTGATTGAACCGATAGTGCTATACGGGAGTGAAGTGTGGGGTCCTCTCCTCAGTCACGAGTTTGATAAGTGGGATAAGAATCCAGTTGAAAGCCTACATGCAGAGTTCTGTAGGAGCATCCTCAGGGTACAGAGGAACACACCCAACAATGCATGCAGGGCAGAATTAGGTCAGTACCCTCTACTCATGCGCATTGAGAAACGAGCCGTCAAATTTTGGAAACACATTAAAATGAGTGACCCCAACTCTTATCACTTTAAAGCCCTCAAAAACCAAGAAATGGACATTGAAAAAAGCCCTCTGATTCAGATGGTCCTGAAGCTCCAAACACAACCCAACTCAACGAATATTACTAACAGCAGGAAGCATCAGGACACGGACATGCTCATCCACAGAATAAAGCCCAATCAAATGATAAACGCACGCAAAGAAGATTATCTGATTTACTGGAGTGAAGCAGCAGGAAAACAGAGTAAACTTCAGTGTTATTTAGACCTCAACAGAGATTATACCACGGCAGCATATCTGAGTGCAGTAAAGGACAGTAAATTAAGAACAACAATGACCAAATACAGACTGAGTGCTCACAGTCTGACTGTAGAGACGGGCCGATACAGGCAGAACTGGCAACCCAGAGAGAGCCGAATCTGCCCACACTGTACCCTGGCAGAGGTGGAGACGGAGGAACATTTCCTCACCCGCTGCACAAACTATGAGCACATCCGAGAATCATTCTATCCCAAACTACTGAGCATTTACCCACAATTCACAGAGCTAGACAATAAAACACAGCTTCAGTATTTACTGGGGGAAAAAACTGACTGTATTCTTCTAGCGGCACAATACATTAATGCCTGTCACAAAAAGAGAGAGGAGACCAATAAAAACATCAGTTATGCGCTTGCAAACACACAAACACACATCTAAATGATTATAATTGAATCATTGTAAATATCCTGATTATTACTGTTTTATATTTTTAATACTGTTTTATCCTACAATGTTGATTGTTAAATGTACAGTGTTTTCTGATCTACTATTATTTTTATTGATATAAATGAATAATATTATATATATGAATGATATGATATATTGAATAATAATATGATATATATGAATGATATGATATATTGAATAATAATATTATATATATGAATGATATGATATATTGAATAATAATATGATATATTGAATAATAATATATATGAATGATATGACATTAAATAATAATATGATATACTGAATAATAATATGATATATTGAATAATAATATGATATATTGGATAATAATGTGTATATATCTTTAATTTTTTTTTTTCTTCGACTATTTACTGTGTTTTTTTTTTAATACATATGTATGTTCTTTTATTTTTATGTAAACTTTATAACTGCTTTGGCAATACATTTGTAATAATTGTCATGCCAATAAAGCAACTATTGAATTGAATTGAATTGAATTGAATTGAGAGAGAGAGAGAGAGAGAGAGAGAGAGAGAGAGAGAGAGAGAGAGA
>CAIGQQ010036459.1:1183092-1196328 GCA_903798035.1 Danio albolineatus | reverse complement strand
AGAGAGAGAGAGAGAGAGAGAGAGAGAGAGAGAGAGAGAGAGAGAGACAGACAGACAGACAGACAGACAGACAGACAGACAGACAGACAGACAGATAGATAGATAGATAGATTTTGTGGCTTACTGATAATTGGAAAGTTCAATGTAATTACAAAAATACAAATAAAAAATGGTGCAACTTTATATTAAGTGTCCTTAACTACTTTGTACTAACTACAACGTACTTACTGTTTTCATAATGTATTTGAAGACACTTGTGGTGCTCTTGTGTTATAGGGATAGGGGTAGGGTTAAGGACAAGTTTGGCGGTATCGGTAGGTTTAAGGGTGGGTTAAGGTGTAAGGGATGGTCGACAGTGTATTTACAAATGTAATTACAGAAATTAATCACAGATGTAATTACATACAGGTATTTAATCAAGGATAAGTACAATGTAAAAACATGTATTTTCACAATAAGTGCATTGTAACAAATTATTAATTTTGGTTTAAGTACATATTAATTTAGGCCACTTAATATAAAGTGGGACCTAAAAGACTATGATTGTGTTAATACAAACTGCAGATTAAAATGGTACATTTGTTGAAATCATTATCATTTATGAACTTGGTACAAAGTGGTGACAGACACAGTTTCACAATAATTCTGTGCAGTTTTCCTTTTGGGACTGTTGCACCAATGTCATCTTGCCTTTTGTTACAGTCAAGGAAAACTGTGCAACCTTTAGCTTCTTTATGCTTCAATAAACTGATTATAATAATACTATTAATCTAAGTTTTATGAATAATTGTTTAAGAATTAGATTTGAAGCATTATTATCATTTAATAACAATACATTTCACGTGTTTTGTTCACTGGTAATGCTTCCCTACTGTCACTATATTCAGTCTAGACGAGTTTTAGTCTAAAAGATTTACAACAAAGCCAAATTGGTAAAATTCCAAGACGTTTCCTCTAACAACGATAATTTGCACAGTTTTAGGTACCAATTTGTTGCCACTATGAAATGAAATAAGCTGTGCACATTTCTGAAATCGGGTTAAACTTTAAGGCAACCCTAATAATTTAAAAAAGTAAAAATTAAATAGTCAGAAATTAGTTTAATTTAAAATCTGTTTGCTGTGTAGTATTGTTCTGGCAGAAGGATGGACTTTAACATCTGTACATTTACATACAACAGTTTAGAGTAACCTATAAATACTTTTGTTGGTGCTTTTGTAGCTTTTTAAGAATAATTTATAAGAAATCAATACTGTACTTCTGCATGTTCTTTCTCAATCAGGTACAGTATAGAGCAAGGCTGGCAGCTGCTGTGGCTTTGCTGTGGTCTTTTCCCTCCCAGTAACTCCCTAATGAAACACGCTCAGCGTTTCATTGAGACACGCAAACGAGAGCCGTTGGCCGCTGACTGCCTTCAGAGATTGCAGGGGGCTCGCAGGTACAGCCACCAATTTACACTTTAACCACACTTTATTTCATCACAAACTTTTAGCATCACATACTGTATGAGATCACAATGCATTATATAAATAGTAAAATAGACCGTAAAAATGCTTTGTTTGTAAAACACAATCTTGATATATAAATATGATATATAAATATATGTAGCAATAATGGTCGGATATTTGAGAAAATATAAGGGGTCACAAGCTTTATCAGTTTTGTCACTTTTTTATTATTTTTTTTTATTTTTACGAAATGAACCGTAAATACAACCTATGGCGTAAAATAGCAATAATTTAGAAAAGTAAGTCTTAGTAATATAAAATAGCGTGATTTGTCTACAGTGTTGTGTGTGTATATATTTTTTTTCTCCTTGAATTATAAATAATGTATATATATTTTTACAGTAGTTCAAAAAAGGTAGAAAAATTGACATTCTGAAAAAAATATATAAAAGCAGGTAGAGCAGGTCATACGCCTCACTGGGGCTTTAGTCACACGATCTTGAATGGGGTTATACAACTAATTTAAGTTTTCTGTCAATTTGCTGATTTAAAATTAGCATATACAGTAGTGTCAGACCAGTTGACATAATTTTTTTCCCCCCCATCAAGGGGTAAGGACGTAACCTAAAAGGAAAGGCTGCACACATAACGCTGCTTAAGAAAACATATAGAGATTTTATTTACACAATGATTTTCTCATAAACAAAAGTTGTCTTTCTCAACATCAGGAGCTAACCAGGCCAAAATAATAAACAAAACAATCTAAATTCTAATTCCTTCTAACAATAGACACAAAAGAAAATGCAGTCAAGCTCCCTACTTACAATGTACAAGTATTTACATTCAGCGAATAAATCCAAAACAGGCAGAGGTCAGATTTTCAATGTAACTGATCGAGAGCTAATGCACTAAATGCTGTGACAGATTTTCCTCAGATGAGTACACAAACTCTAATTGAAGTCTCACTAACTCACAATTTCTTTCTATGAAAGTCAGCACATCACTTCCAACCACAAGTGAGATCAAAACAGCTAAGCAGGAAGTGGCGAAGAATGAATTTGTAGGCAGCCAGGAGTCAGCTGACCAGGCAGGTTGTGGCATCAATTTGAGCAGGGTAGGACCAAGCCAAGGAGCAATTAGTTGACTCCTGTAGAGAAAACAAATCTACAGAACACCTCCCAAAGCTAAAAAAAAGAGCAGAGCTAATACATAAAGAGACTTAACAGTTTTCATTGACCAAATGTATCAAGTTCCTATGCTTTTAGAATTATATTTAAAAATATATACTAAATTTCATTTACTAAAAAGCCACTTGTTAAATTAGGTCTGGGGTATTTATTTATGATATTACGATTTACGTCATAATGTATAAGGGCTGTGATTTATTGAATTGTGCTTGAGACAGTCACACCATGGGGCAGTTTTGTGATTTGGTTCAAAAATGTAAAAATATTACACAGCAGTTTTATAACAAGAGGTTTATAAAATAAATGTTTAACCCTTTACTGCATTTTAAATGATGGCAATCCTAATTACAATAGTTGTTGTTATGTGTGACAGTTAAAATGCAACATCACATCAACAAAATAAGAAGAAATACAATGAATAAAGATTTTACAGTTGAAATGTACTTATTATACATTCCCATGTTCAGTTGTAGCATCTAGGATCTAGAAGTTAACGTTTAATTACTTTTAAAATGCTTATGAGCAATAGCTTGTATTGTTTATACTATTGAACTTTGGCTGGCTCACCTGATCTTATTGGAGTTCATCTCTAACACCATGTGTGTTACATTACTGGACTCATATCCTGTAAAGTCTGACCTGATCAACACCATAGTAGCATTTGCTAGCAGGTTAGCATGTTGATAACAAGCGATTGAAATATTTTGGCTGTGTGAAAGCCACTAATCATAGATAATATTAATTAATTAAGAATGATTAGTTCAGGGTATTAGTAATTTAGCCTTTTAAAATGACAATCTGCAAGCCTATTAGCACAGCAACACCTCTCCTTTTATTAGCACGCGTTAGCCTTTGCCAGACTGGAGCAAACGCCAGGAAAGTATCAGCACTGAGTGATGGGATAGTATTGAATTTACAGCGGCTTCATCTGCCACTGCAACTGTTCAAAGACTTCCACATTTGGGAAACACTACTGTAGCACTATAGTTGAATTGAGTCCACAAGCTGGGTTACAGATGATAAGTACGTTGTTGATTTGGTGGGAAAATAAAACACGATTGTTGACGATTGACGATAGTCATTCTTTATGTCCTAGAATGGATCCCAGAAAACTTCCACCTCACCAGGTTGAGGTTGATGCCATTCAGCAGAACAGCACCCAGATCTTCCACAAAATTTACTTTCCAAATGACTCCCAAGAGGTAAAACCACACTTCCACACTAATTAACCTGCATTTTCAGTGGCCTTAAAGCAATATATAACCCAGCCTTGCACACTAATATCTAACAATAAAAGAAGTGCATAGAAAAAAGGTCATACTGTACATTATTAAATTTGTAATCTTTAGTGTAGGGGCCAGTTCTAACTATTGAGTAGTTGCTTATTAGCATACCTATTATTAACCTGTCAACAGTTTACAAGTACTTTTAAAGTACATATTTTTCATGTTCATATTCTAGTTACCTAATTGCACACAATACCTAAAATTAATGACAACCTTACTAACTATAATAATCATTGAAATAAGAGTTTATTGAAACAAAAAAAATTGTTAGTGTTAAAAAAACAGCAATATTTGAACAAATAAGAATAAAATGTATAATAATAATAATAATAATAATAATATTAAATATTACAATTTTGAACAACATTTGAACAATTTTAAGGATTAGGACAAAGAATCCTAATCTTTTAAATCATTCTCTTGATTTTTGCCTCCTTGTTAAAATCTAATTTAATATTTTCCCCTAACATATACATTGGGGTGTCCTAACATTTGCACTTATTTTGTTAAATCAGTGGGTGTATATCCATACCATTACATTTTGCTTTTAGCATAATAAATGTTTGGTAAAACATTTAAAAAAAAATATATGTAATTAAAAAAAGGTATTGCAGCAAACTATAAATGATCACCTCTAAAGTAACTTCAAGAGTTCATAAACCCTTTTTTTGCTTTAAAACAAAAGATCTCTCAGAATGCTAGACATTATTGATTGTTTGTAGTTTTCAGCACATTGATGCTTTCAAAACTGTCCCTTTCTGTGTAAGCCATGTAAGCACAACCGTTTTGGTGTCAGCTGCATGTATTTTGGATGTAAAAAACAAATAACAATAATAAAATTTACAAATTATAAAATGTGGATGTGTAAAATTCAGAAATGTAACTTGTTCAGCTGCAACACAGCACTGACCCAAAATGGAAAGTGACCATTTTGTCCGCTGGTCTATGGCTTTGTCTCATAAGCTTCATCACCTATGTAGTCTTAATGGTTAAATTACTCTTAAGATGTCATGTGTGAACAAGGGCTTTGTAATAAATCAGGTAAAAGAACAGGATTACTGGTATAAACATGCACGAGGGCAGAACATGCATGAGGTAAGAAACCTGCTTTGGACCATTCATGAAGATTTGCTGCACAATAAGGCTGCTTATTTTCCCCCATGTTACCTATATGCACTTGAACAGGGGTGTCCAATCCTGCTCTTGTAGAACTAACATCCTGCACATTTTAATTTCAAGCAGCTCCCAAAGATCCTGTTTTCTTTTCCATTCACCACTGCTGCAGCTCTGCAGATTCTATTCCATACTATATATAGCCTGTAATAACTGCAGTATTTATAGTAACTATAATGTGTCAGTAATGTGCCACAGAGTTTACCAGTATTTTAATGCTGGTGTGTGAATATCGGTAAAAAAAGAAGGTACACAGTTGCCTGTGCAAATGGCTCATTTTTGTAAAGTCATTCCTGTAATTTTACAGTAATACACTAGGATTTCTTTTTGGATCTTTGTGGCCCAGTGACCATATTTTTAATTGTTGTTTTTTTGTTTTTTGTTTTGTCCAGCCCAGCAATAGTGCTTTTATTTACTCTCTAGTGTTCAAAAGGATGAAAATAATAGCAGTTGGATTTGATGCCATTGTAACTCATGCATTCTATTTACAGAATATAAATTAAGTTTTTTTTTTTTTTTGTGTGTGTGTGTTTGTTTTTTTTACTACTTGCTCTTCTGGAAAGATTTTTGAGGTGGCAACCAACACTAAGATCAGAGACCTGGTCCGGACCATTGCTAATAAACTCATGTTGTCCACAGCTGAAGGTTTCAGCCTCTTCATGAAAACTCCTGATAAGGTTTGTTCCCAGTCTACTATGATTTATATCAGGGCTGTAAACATGTGTCATCTGCTTTTATTAATGAACACTTTCTGGAATTTTGTGGAAAAGGGGTATTTCAGACATTGAAAGTCAGGGAAATGTGTATTATTTGTGTATAATTAATTTTACATTTGTATTATGAATATTATTTGAATCTCAAGAATCGTTGGTCTCAATTTACCTCTTAGCCATTTAAAGCCTACTACATCATATTTTATAAACAATTTACTCTAAATAGATAAAATAGAATTTAGATACAATATAAATAATTTAAATAAAATATCCTCAACAATACTACATGAAAAATCATGTTTTTGTTATATTAATTTTTACAAAGATGCAAATTAGCCTTAAGCGCACAAATGGAATATTGCCTCATAGCATGTGGTTGCTTTTGGAGATGCAAGACTTCTCTTTGGGAGCTCAGCCTTATAAGACAGTTCTGGGAAATAATAATACTGAACCACGTTGATGGACTTTGGTAAAGAGATTTTAGAATGAATGAATTTTAGAATTTTCAAACATTTTACAATGTGCACGGTCCACTGGTTTATCCATAAATGCCACCCCATTGCAACCACTGGGATTTATTCAGTAAAGGTGTTTCCATCATAGATTGTGCACTTTGTCTTATCGAATAAAAAAGTTAAAAGAAAGTTAAAAAGTTAAAGTTTTTTATGGACATATGCACATCTTGGCGTTTTCATCATGCATTTTTTAATAATCCAAAATGTACATAAAATAAGATGGATGGAAAGAGCTAATGTTACATGATGCATAAAGTGGGTCACACACCTAAGGAGAACATGTATATATACTGTATATTAGCGCCGAGTCGTGTCTGACGACTCAGATTTTGTCGCACATTGGACGAGCACTTTATAAACCGAATATAATGTTATTTAATATAATACAATTCAGATGTCTAATATTCAGGTGTCAGAAATATAAACAGTGTCCTGAAAGGCTAAAATCTGCAGGAAGTCTAATCTTAATAAAATCGCAAGCTCCTCTAAATTTTGCATCATTTGCTTGGTTTTGTGTTAAATTCAACAATCACAGAATTGCTAAATTTAGCAAGGACTTGTCAAAACAAACAAACAAACAAAAAAAAAAAACTTCCTATTTTTCTATTCATTATAGACTATGAAAATTTTGCTTTTCATTTAGGGAAAGTCAGGGAATTTATCTTTTGACAAAACTTGAGTGAGAACCCTGGATGAATTGTTTATTATTGTTCTGCCATTTTCTATGTCAGGTTCTGAGTTTGAATGAAACGGACTACTTCTTTGACAGCCTCAGACAGATTACTGATTGGTCCAAGAGAGCAAAGAGAGTGAATCAAGGTGAGTCAGTTTGTTTTCCTTTAAATGGAACAGGTTTGAACTTTTACAAAGTCATGTTTAAAGTAGCTGACATTGCTGATACTGTTGTACATGACAGGGGCCCCAGTGAATGTCTCCTACACTGTTTTCTTTATGAGGAAACTATGGTTCAACATTATCCCTGGGAGAGATGTGGAGGCAGATCTCATCTTCCATTACCCACAGGTACCGGCAATCTGTGCCACCTACATGGAATTATATGATAAAATTCCCTACTCATCTCAAAGACCATTTGTTACATTGATCCAAAATAATGTTTATATATATATTCCCCTCTCTGTTTATTAAAGAATTTTGATACAAATGGCAGCCACAAATTACAATTAAGCCGCGCAGCTATTAATAATGAAAGGTTTGGCTTGAGCACCCAATCATCGTATTGCATTGATTTGTGAAGTACCGTGACACTGAAGAATTCTGGAAATTTAGCTTTTCTTAATAGAATAATAAATAGTATTTTGAATAAATGAATACATGGGAAAATATTTTTAAAGAGATAGTGCACCCAAAAATGAACATTTATTCACTATTTTACTTACGAAAAGAAGATATTTTTGTAAAAACCTGTAACTATTGACTTCCATAGTAGGAAAACAAATACTATGGAAGTCAATGGTTACAGGTTTCCAGCTTCGTTCAAAATATCTTCTTTCAGAAGTAAGAAAGTAGAAGTAAAAGGTGAGTAAATGATCACAGAATTGACATTTTTGGTTGACTCGTCTTTCTTTTTCCCTTCTTTTTTTATCTGGAATTACATCCTATATATTAAGTCTTTTTAATATTATTATTATATTTTCTCCATTTTTTTCACACCGTCTAGGAGTTGCCAAAGTACTTGAGAGGTTATCATCGTTGTACCAAAGAAGAAATGGTGATGCTCGGAGCTCTCCTCTTCAGGGTGAAAGTGAACAATGACAAAACTCAATTTCCCATGATTCCTAAGATGCTGAAGGATCTGGTGCCGAATGACCAGCTTAAAGCCCTGTCCGCTGATGAGTGGAAGAAGGTCATTTCCTGCACACCACTTCTCTAAGCACTGGAATTCATGAATAATTGCAGCGTATATGTAACTATACTCTTCTGAAGTGTTTTTGTACTTAAATTCCTCAACAGAGCATTTTTGCAGAGTACAACAAGCAATCGGGCATGACTGTGGAAGAGGCAATGATCGGCTTTCTGAAGATTGTCTATAAATGGCCCACATTTGGATGTGCCTTTTTTGATGTCAAAGTAAACAACTCGACTATTACATTTTAGGTATTGTTACTTAACAAATGGTTTATAAGATTGTGCTTGAAATTACAGCAAACATCAGAGCCTAATTTTCCAGACATTGTGAGGATGGCCATCAGTAAGCAAGGCATCACCATCATTAATCCCAAAACAAAGGTATCGTCAATTGTTTTGTTTTTTTAATCAGGCATTTTTTACCTGCTTAATGTTGTTTTTAGGTGTTCCTCTAAGCTGGAATGTAAAATTGCATCATTTAAAATATGTTTCGTGTATCATAACTTTATAACATGTCTAAGTTTGATTTTGTTGAACTAATTGAATTCATCTACTATTTAAGGATGCTCTGGCAATTCATCCATATAACAAGATTGCAAACTGGTGCAGTGGAAGCACATACTTCCATATGACTGTGGGAAATCTTGTCAAAGGCAACAAAATCCTATGTGAAACATCCTTGGTAAGTGACATAAATGCTACTTTCTTCAAAATCCAACAGTAAAACTAACAAAGAAGTGACTAAATAAAATAAATAAATAAAGGTCTGTATTTATTTGATCCAAACTATAGCGAAAACTGTATAATTTTAACATCTATATACCATTTTACTGCATTTTCTGTTAAATTAAAAAAAAAAATAGTTTTCTCCTGTGATTTCTAAGCTGAATTTTTAGCAGCGTCACTCCAGTTACTTGCAGTCATTCTGGTATTTATATATATATAGTGATTATTTTCTTTATTTACAAGCAAACTAACATTTTATGTTAACATAATTTATTTTATTTAAATGAAAAAAAACAACAAGATTATAACAATTAAAGAATTTAAACAAAACATTTTTTCCTAGTTTTTAAAATAACAGCGTTTTATCCTGTCTTCACAAGGGCTATAAAATGGATGACCTGCTGACTTCCTACGTCAACATGTACCTTAATGAGAGGAGAGGACAAAGACGAAATCAAACCTTTGACTAAAGCAAAAACGATGTACATGCTCTTCCCTTATTTTAATACACAGACACACACACACACAGAGAGGTAGTATAAATATATATACTACAGGCCTACATATGATAAAACAGAATACATAACTGTTTGTCAGACTACAAAATATGTTTGTCAGACTACATAATTGTTGTTTAATCTTTTTACATCTTGCAAAAAAAAAAAAGCCAATCTTTGTAGTTATAAATACTGTAGTTCTTCTATGTAGTTATCTTATAGTTCTGCTTACGACAATGTTTAAACCATGTTTTCATTTATTTTTTTGTTTAAAAATGAATAAAGCATTGTAGTCACAGATCTCATTTTTGACGTATTCTATGTAACACTGTTAAATAAATGACTTTGTTCGTATACAGTCATGGAAAAGTCTTGTCATTTTAAAACGCAAATTTCCAGGGCTGACAAGTTTTGGAGAAGTCATGGAAATGTGTTTTAAAAAATCTGTAGCGTTTTTAAAATTTGTGTTTATATATATATGGTTGAATTACAAACACAATATGCATATTTTGCGTGGTCTTTGCTCGTGACATTTTGTGCATACAGGCTGAACTGGAACTTTTTTTTTACTTTCATTCACCATATAAAAGTGCTATGTTCTGTCTCTAACTGCTGAGGTAAGAATTCATTCATTCATTCATTCATTTTCTTTTCGGCTTAGTCCCTTTATTAATCTGGGTTTACTACAGCGGAATGAACCGCCAACTTATGTATCCAGCAAATGTTTTACGCTGCAGATTCTGGGAAACACGCATATACTCTTGCACACACTCACATACACAATGGCCAATTCAGCTTATTCAGGTCACCTGTACCGCATGTCTTTGGACTGTGGGGGAAACCGGAGCAGGTAAGCTAATGTGGATGTCTAATTTGTTGGCAACCAGCTTTGTCTCTGGTCAACAAAACATTAGCCCTCATATTCATGTTCTACTTTTGGACTGGCTAATCATTTTTAAACGGATTTTGGCTAAAATACAGAGCAAAAAGTCTTTTACTATAAATATGTTTGACGTGTTTTGAAATCGTTTGAATAGTTTTTTTTATTTGATAGTTTTTTTCACTTTAACATATTTTACCATAAAAGATAGCCTTTAGCCAATTACAGTCTCCCTCGGCAGAAATCACAGTTCAGTTGTTGGAATTAAGGTTTACGGAATAAATAAAGCCAAATCTTGCATTTTCAAATATGATTTTTGACGTCGGGTAATGCTTATCGCACCGCAGTGAGTGTCGCCGGCTAGCGGAGCTCCTGAGCTCACAGTATTCTTCAGTATTTGCTTATATTGTTGATGTAAAGTTAGTTGTAAAACATATTAGCATCCGCATAATGCAGTTAGCCTACCGAATTAAAAATCCAGTGAAATTAAAATCACCAAATGTAAAATATAAATTTTTGAAAAATTACTTTAACCCGCTTCCAAAGTTTACTTGATTTAAATAGATTTTTACGTTTTCATCTGTCATGTTTTATTTTTCATTGTGTCAACTGAAAGATTTGCAGCTATATATGCCGTTAAGTTAGTTTTCAGACAATTTTTTGTCATTATTATTTTAATATTTTGAAGTAAGATAATAATACTGTTAAATGTTACAACCTCTTTGCTTCTTTTCTGTCCTTGGCCATTCAAAATCACAATTTTTATATAACTGTCATGAAAGCGTTATCTGTAAATATTTATTTTGTAAATATTTATTTTGTATTATAAAAATCGATTGACAGTTTAATTTTTGTTTTTCTTCTTTAACATGTTAACATGCCGACATTACAAGAACAAAAACTTCATAATTTCCTAAAAATCATCGAAAGTTACAGTATTATACAAGTTAAAAAACTGTTTACGAACTATAGGGCTGACACTTATTACTATATTTATATTGATTAAACTGTCACATAATTTGTCAATTTTTATACCTAAATCAATTTTTACTTAAGATCGTTTTATTAAATTTGAAATGTTGACATTCAGTAAGCCCTTTAAAAAAAAATTAAAGCTAAAAGAGCAGAAAAAAATATCGAATAAACTTATCAAATTATCAGCATCAACTCCCTGCAGCCCCAGTATGAACTCTGTGTAAGACATCATTGTACAACACTGTCTGTTAAGTGTTAGTGATAAACCTTATACTTGCGTCATTTTATCATGTTTTAAAGGCAGACTGTTCAGGCTCTTAAATGTGACACAAGACTAATTCTTTTCGTGTTTTGCCCCAGGGCAACAAAGTCTCGAGGGACGGCATATAATGTGGCTTGGAGACGTCCCAATTAAGACTTGGCACTGTATTATTTGGCTCCATTCTTGTAGAATAGAGGCGACTAGATAGTAGGCTCATTCAGTGCAGTGAACTATATTAGCATATCGTTGAAGACGGGGCCCAAACAGAAGAAAAAGAGATGATGTGTGTCCCACACAGCTGTGAAGTCGCAGAATGAAAGACAGATTATTGCTCTTGCTGTTCGCTCGCGGCTCCACATCTGTCTGAACATCACATGCCCTTATTTTTGCTCCAGTTATGATGGTCCACAGCGGGGATTCGACAAACAAGGACCCCCATTTTGGCTATGAGTTTCAAGGGGCCTCTTCTATCTGGCCTTTCCACAGTTTACGTTTGCTGCATTTTCATTTGAATTTGCCAGTTTACAAAACTAAAACATCACATAAACAGGTGCCGTTTACTGCATTGAAGATTGTTATTACTGCAGTGGTGACAGGGGTTGAGGAACAAATAAAAGAAAAACCTCGAGAGAAACCAAGCTTAGTTGGGCACGACCATTTCTCCTCTGAACAAACTTCCTGTGCAGAGCTGCAGTATAGGTGCCGGAGGCTGGAAAACACTGGACGTCCATCGTGGAGAACTGCAGGTGTGAGTAGGTCCCTGGCAGGTGATCAGGCTGGCCCACGAGACCAATACAAAGACTTGTCTGTCACTGGGGTCTTTCAGGAATCAGTCTCATGCTCTCTGCTCCTCCATGACCACCACAGCATCTGCTCAGAATACGGCCTGGTCCAGGATTATGGATACCTTGGCATCATTTCTTTACAGGTCTTGGATCACATCATCGGCGCTGCGCAATCTCTAGAGGCCTTAGGATGAGTATTCCCAGGTGGAAATAGAAAATAAAGAAAATAGCAGCTGTTCATAGTGTATTAAAACAAGAGATGCAAAAATGAAGTGCTATAAATGAAATAGTAGTTATATAAACAAACATCGAAACAAACATGTAAAGCATATGAGTGTTTCTAACAAACTTTTGGGTGTATTAAGACTGGAGGAGTGTATCCTACTGGTGGTTTGTCAAGCCCACTCACCTGCACACAGCACACTCGTGCACCATACTGTTATGTGATGCACTGTATGTATGCTTTACTAAAAATATAGGGCTTTAATCTAGTTTTGTACTGAGAGAGTGTGTCTGAGACAAGGGCATTCCAGAGTTTAGGAGCCATAAATGAGAAAGCTCGACCTCCTTTACTCGACTTTGCTATTCTAGGTACTACCAGAGGCCCTGAGTTTTGAGATCTTAAAAAGCAGTTAAAATATTTAAATTTAAGTTTAATTATTCTTTGACACCTACATAGTATGTGGCTTAGAATTTATAGTTTTTTTTGTTTGTTTGTTTTTTATGACAGGTCTTGGCATAATTTTATGACAGGTTATGACATAATTTTATGACTGCGTCTCACATAAAATATGCCTAGAACCAGAAGTTCCATATTGACCATATTTGGAAGGGTTGTGAATAGTAATGAGCTCTGCTCTTGCAGCTCTCTCTCTTTCTCTCTCTCTCTCTCTCTCTCTCTCTCTCTCTCTCTCTCTCTCTCT
>CAIGQQ010036459.1:1140122-1154816 GCA_903798035.1 Danio albolineatus | reverse complement strand
GCATTGAGCAGCTAGCTCTGTGCAGCTCTCATATGGGTACCCACTGAAGCTGAGCAGGGCTGCACCACATGGAAAAACTAGGTTGGAAGTGGTGTTAGTGAGGCAAGCAGGCAGTGCTCATCCTGTGGTCTGTGTGGGTGCTAAAGGCCCAGTATAGTGATGGGCACTCTATACTGTTCAGTGAGCACCGTCCTTCAGATGACACATTAAACTTAGATCCTGACTCTCTGTAGTGAATAAAAACCCCAGGATGTCCTTTGAAAGTGTAGGCACACACTCTGGCCAAATTTGCCCACTGGCCTCTGTTCATCACACCCTCGTAACCAATCCTCGTATCATAATTGTCTCCTCTCCACCAATAAGCTGGTGCAAAACGACTGCTGTCTGCCCACCCTAATTGTGTATAAGGAGATTCCCCCTAACATGTATAAAGCACTTTGAGTACTCAGAAAATGGTTATATAAATGTAAGGAATTGTTATTATTATTTGATGAGTTCAGATGCAAAAATCTCTAAATGCCGTCTGAATTTTTCTTCTAAATGTAGCATTTTTATTAAGCTCCTGTGTGTAGCTTCAGTTTTATCATTTTTATAGCAAAGAATAAGTTATATTTTTATTTTCTTTAAAGTGAAATAACTAATAAACCAAGGAGGCTGATAAAAATGTTCGGTTTCGATGGAAATTTTAGACGGCATTTAGAAGTTTTGCATCTAAACTCTTCATTTTATTTCATTGTGCCTCATTTAATTCAGCTGCATGACTGATCAAATATACCATGAGCATTCATCAATATTATTAATTTATTTTATATTTACTTGTTGTGTGCGCAAAAAAACAATACGTGGGAAAACTAGCAGATTGATCAGAACGTGTGTTATTGAACATATGAGCTACGTTAAGGCCTTGAAATCTCCGGTGGCCCATTATTTTAATGAAGCGTCACACTCCATTTCAGTCTTAGACTTTATGCTAAAAGAACATATACCACAGCTTTTAATTTACAAAGAGAATTCAAATAGATTTATGATGTGCGATCATTATATCCCTTTGGTATGAATGAGGAATTGTTTTTGTTAAGGTGTGTATGTGGAATAAGAAATGTGTATGTGGTTTTAGAAAAAGCATCTTTTTCACTGACTTGAAATTGATATGGTATTGTATGTTTTTCTTGTGCCTGCCTGCATATTCTGATTGTAATATTTGATGATTTAATAGGTGCGAGTGGGCACCAATGAATTATACACTGAAGAAGAGCTTTGTCTTCAAAACCTTTGCACTTTACCCCTTTTTTTTGGCACTTTTCACCTGTTTTTTATGGTCTTAGATAATGCATTAAATGGTAATGATTTGAAATAATGCTGCGTTTATGTATTTACTAACATGAACAAAGAAAAAACAATACAAGTATGATGTTTATTCATACGTTTATTTTCATGCAAAGATAAAAAAATATTGTAAAAAACCTAATGTTCATTGTCTATGTAAGTAAATACATTATTACAGCAAAAATAAAATCAGCATATGGTCAGTGGTGTAAAGTAACAAGTTACAAATACTCAAATGACTGTAGTTGAGTAGTTTTTCTCAGGAATTTATTAAGTAGTTTTATAAATGTGTTCTTTTACTTTCACTTCAGTTCATTTTTAGTTCGGTAACGGCACTTTTACTCTATTTTCCTTCAACCTGCAGTCACCACTTTATTATTTCCTCTCTTTGAGGATTAGAAAAATCAGTCCTGTGATTTTTGTCCAATCCAATCACACATAGAAGAAAATTTGTGTCATAATGGACTACCTCAAGACATGGCCGATTTACTGTATAATTGCAGCAAACCGCTTGGAAGCATTAAAAGTGTTGAGGAAGATGTCTGAAATCTTTATACGCATTGACCCAGAGACTGGGTCGTCTGATTGATGTTGTACAACAACGTTGTGAGGGATGTTGCATTTTGCTTGTAAATAAGAATTGGGTTGACATCAGAACCCAACATCAGGCCATTGTCAATGTCCAACGTTCAACCTAAAGTCAACCAAATATCAATGTCTAATGATGTTACAGCTTGACGTTACTACTATGACGTCGTATTTTGGTTGTCATACCTCATGAATAAATGTCAGTATTTGACGTCAATACGACGTTGGTTAAAGATGTTGACTCTGTTGGATTTTGGTCACTTTCTAACACAACCTAAAATCAACCAAATATCAACATCTAATGATGTTACAGCTTGACGTTATCACTATGACGTCATATTTTGGTTGTCATACCTGATGAATAAATGTCAGTATTTGACGTCAATATGACGTTGGTTAAAGATGTTGGCTCGATGTTGGATTTTGGTCACTTTCTAACACAACCTAATATCAACCAAATATCGAAATCATTTGATGCTATTATTGGACTAGACGCTGGCTATACATTAAATTTTGGTCACCACATCACAACCTAAATCTTACTTAATATCAGCATATTATCACGTTGTGTGCCAGCTGGGCAATAACTAAAAGCACTACAGAATGTTACGTTTACACACATCCACAAATTACATGTAAATGCATCAGCTTTTTGAGTAATATTTAGAACAGATACTTTTACTCTACTTACACTACATTTTTGGGCAAGTATTGACTAAAAGTATACTCTTTCCACCACTGTATATGATTATGATGGATTACATCTCCTCAAAAGTTTTTTTGCAATGACACAGTAAACGCAGCTTAGTTTGATATTTTATTATTTATTGTAATAAAATTCATATTTCAATAATGCACTCTTTTTCGCACTGTGTGTATTATTACTATACAATTTTATCATTTGAATCTGTCAACATCTTTAAGTTCCTGGTTGCACTGAAATGGTGGTCTAGTGAAAAAAGAACAATTCAATAAACCAGTCATCTGCTAATATAGTCACTTGACAAAAACACTGCATCTTTTGGACTACTTGCACAGAACATCTGGCATCTTACAAGCCTTTTACTATCTTGTGCTTGGTATTGAATGCATGACCTTGTGACAGTTGGCTCTTCAGCTGCTCAGTGCTCCCCAGGACCGTTGTGTGGGCGTCTTGTCTGTCAAACTACTATCTATTATGTCCTGTGCATTAAAGCGAGCATTGGTCTGCCAGCGTGACATTGCAGCTGCAAAACCAATTGGTGGTTTTGTTCGAGATATACAAAACTGCTTAACCCGTGACAAATGAAATAACGATAAACAAAATGTGACCTTTTACTGTAATTTGCATTGTTCTCTCTTGGCGTTACGTTTCGAAGTAACCTGCACTCAAGGGACAGGGCGAAAGAATCGAGTTGTACAATGCCCTTCAATGTCTCTCTACAACACTTCTTCCTCTTTCAAGCCTGCGTTGCAGCACAGGCTCAGTTTTAAATAATCCACCAGCGTGGGTGTTGAGCAAGCCACAGGGTTCCTCTTGCACCCCGCCTTGGATGGAAACTTTTGAAAAAAGTCTTCATTTAATTAAATTCGATTTGATAAATAGACAGTTTTTTGTTGACCATAGTGTGGGAGGTTTTTATGCTTAGATTAGATTGAGCTTTTTGGCGGTTATCAGTCCGACATCTTGTTACTTGTCATGCTAAGATGGCCGGTTTTCGTTAAGATGAAAAACTTGCAAAGACTTGCAAAAACTTTCAGTTATTTGTAATTTAAGGCTATGCATTTGATTGGTTATACTTTAATTAATTAAGGTTCAATTTGTTAAAGAGACAGTTCACTCAAAAATGAAAACCCTGTCATCATTTACTCAACCTTGAATCAGAGTCAGAATCAGAAAGAGCTTTATTGCCAGGTATGTTCACACATACGAGGAATTTGTTTTCGTGACAGAGCTCCTACAGTGCAACAGAATGACAGAGACAGGACAAAAAACAGATAATAAATATATTCAAAAAATAGAAGTAAGTGTTAAATGCAAATATACAAATTGACAAGTGTGTGTACAGGCGTATTACTATATACAACGTTATATGTGCAGCTGTTATGTGCAAATTGGCATGTAAAGTGTGTTGTTAAATAAGTGTATGTGTGTGTAAAAAGTGTATTTGTTATGTGCAAATTGGCATGTAAAGTGTGTTGTTAAATAAGTGTATATGTGTGTAAGAGTGTATTGCAAGTAGTGATGTTGGTTCCACGATTATTATCATCAAGTGTTCATGAGTTGGATTGCCTGAGGCGAAGAAACTGTTTCTGTGCCGGGCTGTACTGGTGCGCAGTGCTCTGTAGCGTCGACCAGAAGGTAACAGTTCAAAGAGGCAGTGTGCTGGACTTGACAAACCAGTTCTTGTTCTGTTGCAGACAAAAGAAGATATATTGAACAGTGTTGTAAACCAGTAAGCAGGGGCATCCTGTAAAAAATGCTAGGTTCTACTCAATTCATATTGTCCCAACACAAATCGATTAGGTTAATATAATTGTTTTTACAAATTTAAGTGGATTGACCATAAAACAAATAAGTTGTCTGCCAGAAAACTCAAGAATTGAGTTGAATCAGCTTATTTTAAACAAGTAGTTTAAAAAATCACTATTTGAGTGTTGTTTTTCTTACTATGGATGCTATTGGTTACCAGTTCCCAACAATCTTCATTGTAACTCAAATATCTCAATAGCTCAAACTAGTTTAAAACAAGTCATGGTTTGAGTAAATACTCACAGAATTTTCATTTTTGTATGAACTATTCTTTTAACTAATTAACATTAACCTGCCGTTTACTTGCCCTCAAGTGGGTCCAAACGTTTATGAATTTCTTTCTTCTGTTAAACACAAAAATAGATGCAAAGAATGTTGGGAACCATTAGATAATAATACTATGGAAGTCAATGTCGACCAGTTTTCAACTTTTTTCAAAACAAGGTTTGGAAGAAGTGGAGTGCGAGTAATAGAATTTTAATGTTTGTGTGAATTATGCCTCGAACTAAACTAGTTAACAAGACTTAAGGCCCTGTGTTGTCTTAATGAATGGCATTACATTCTGTGTTTAATTTATTTATTTGTTTGCATATGTTGAGATTTTTTCCTATTCTGAATAAAACTAAAGGGTTCAGAAATTAAACATTATTTTTACACCAACGCAATTTAATAGGGCACTGTATAGGATAAAGAACTTTATTCTTCTATTTGCTTAATATTTGCAGCCTAGGGCTATGCTTCTTGCTTTTTAAAACATATAGTGTAAAAACCATACCTGTCAACATCGGGATGTGAAAATAAGGGATTCCACCCCCACAATAGTTCAGATAATTAACATTAACAAAGAAATAGAATTATCAAATGTCATTAACCTTTTCTTCCCTGTATAACTTACACATTCTGAATAAAGAGCAACAAATGAATCTTATTTATTATGATTTTCGATTGATTACATTAAAGAACAGAGGTGTCACTTTAAAATACATTATAATAAGGTTATAATGAAAGCATTCGATTGCTTTCCTAAAGTTTTGTGCTCATTTAGGACAAAATAGTTGTGTTTGGGGAAAAAACCCCACCAAGATCGACATCTTTAGATGTTACTATTATTAATTATGTGTATATGTCTGTTCAAACACACACCCAAAACCCAGACTTTCGCTCTGCTTCAAATCGCGTGTATAGAATCTCTTTGGGAAACAACGTCTGTTTATCACTATGGAATGTTATCACGCGTTGCTATATGACTTTGAGGATTGAATATTAGGGGCGATGGCATCTGTAACGAAATGGAAAGGGAATCCCGCCGTTTCAATATTTATTTCAAAATGTTTCATGCCTCAATATACCGAAAGCCCAGAACGGACTCATATTTAAGAGCAAGGGACGGCCCCTGGTGGTTCGGCGGTATGGGCTGTGTATAAGGAGGATCGGCTCTTTAATGTTTATTGCCACCCTTTAGAGAAAGACTGAAAACACGGTAGAAATACGTGAGTGGGATAGAAATGTTAAATACGGGAGAATCGCAGGAAAAACGGGAGGGTTGACAGGTATGGTAAAAACATGTTTATTACTAAGGAAACCAAATCAACCAAACAATATATTTTAATTGAACACATCACATCACGAATCGTACCTTAGCATAAGGTACACATACAGTACCGTCCTATCTAGAATTGTGAAAAGGTGAATCTGAAAATTGTGTGTTAATGTTTTACCTGACGAAGTCTATGGTTATAGCGCCACCCAGTGGTCAAAGCTGCAGGTGTTCCCTCTGCCGCGGTGACAGCAAGCACGGCGGCAGAGGGAACATATTGAAGTGTTAACATCCGAATCAATAAAAAACCTCAATGAAAACTATCAATCCTGTTAACTGCAACATATACAATAATAAAATGTAAGCTTTGTCTGTTTAGTAAAAAACAACTGGCAAGTCCGGCTAGACATTGACACCATATTGAGTTTGCTAAAGAAATTTGTAAGTAGGATTTGTGCATAAAATGCATTGTTGCCTTTGTTGCTATTTACAAAACATCGTTTTGCAATTAATTAACTTGCAACAAAAGCTTAAGCTATTAGGATTTAAAACATATTTTGTGTATATGTGTTTCTACATGTGCGAGTGTGTCTGTACTATTTAGGTGTGTTTTTAAAACATAAAACATGGAAAAAACTTGTCGTTTCTATCTTAATTCTTCATTTATTTATGGATTTTGGTTGTTTTGCTGTTTTGAGGTGACTGTACGGATCATTTCACAATCTTTAGAAAGTAAAAGGAAACATCAATGAGCTCAGCACTTTCCCGAAACTACTTTAGCTGTGACTTTCCTGGAAAATAACTATTTGTTAACAGAATCATACATTTGACAGTAAATTAACATTTAAACAGTTGTGTTTAATAATTAATGCTAGATGTAGCCTATGCATACTGTGACCAATTAATTGCTCATTGTTGATGAACTTTATCTAATGTGTTAATGTTATCTAATGATACCTTTTATAAAGTGTTACGGTTTGATCTGAAAATAAATAAATAAATGGGTTAGTGCAGTGGTTCTCAAACTTTTTTCACCAAGTACCACCTCAGATAAAAATTGTCTCTCCAAGTACCACCATAATGACCGGTATTGAAATACAGTAGCGTAGTAGGCCTAATTAAGCAGCGACAGCACTGCACAGTTAAAAAAAAGACAAATCAATTCCTTTTATTAAGAATATGTATTATTGTCAGCCACTTTACACATTATAAATAGTTTGAACATTAACTGTGCTTGCAGAGTAAAAAAATAACTTTACCATTTAAATTAAAATGTGCTTTTAAAAGTGATTTAAAAATGGCACTGTTCTTAAATAATAAAAAGAAAACTGCTGTACTTGTAAAGTATTAATGTATAGTAGCCTATTCATCAAAACCTGCAAATGTTACTTGGACCTGATGAATATAGGTTATATGTCATATACGTAGCCTATATACATACATTTTTTATACCTTTTGAGATATATTTTGCATGTACATATAACATAACTTTGATATCTAAACGTTAACTTGTATTTTAAAACGATTCGGAATTACATATTTAAATCAGAAATTAGATCTGCTTACTGCTCGTCATTTACAGCAGGCCTGTGTGTGTCAGAAAAGCGAGTGATTAATGCATAAATTCCATAGTCTGTTGATGTTCTTGATTCTGATTGGCTGGAGGTGTGCAACGCACAGGTAGTTCCAGTCAGTTTTGATCACAGTTCGAAATGAATGCGCTTCTCCCAAATGTTTATGGTTACCATAGCAACTCACATGTGAAACCGATGAGAACTGTTACTGGCGGACGGGAGATCCACAAAATTAGAAAAATACTCATCTGACTGAGAATGTCTTAATTGTCCACCCATGATCGGACTGATGAAATCGTATAACAATATTAGCATGTATAAACAGCACTGACACATGCTCTCTATCTCTTTGTCTGCCTGCGCGTCGTGCATTAAAGCACGGCAAGCCGTTGATTATCCCTTACATACACATGTACAGTGCTTGACCAATTGATACGTGCAGTATTCCCGAGTTAGTAACTGAAATCTCAACACTACAGGACTGGTCTGCTGAAGGGCTTCTCTAGCGCGTCTCTCCCTCCGCACAACTCTCCGCCAGCGCGCGCGCCTCTTTTTCTTCCTCCGCGCCAAGCAGGCTGATTTTTTAACGTTTGATGACGCGATGCACTAAAGTAAACATTCTAAGCACTCCGGTGTACTCGTACGCTTCAGGGAACAGCCAATGCTGTCTGATCCCGGTGTTATCGGACGCGTCAAAGGGTTTAAAAAGTGTGTTCATTTTATTCTTTTATTATTCAGAGATTCTTCCGCGTACCACTGGAAGTGGTACGCGGAAGAATCTCTGAATAATAAAGTACCACAGTTTGAGAACCACTGGGTTAGTGGACAGAGGACAAAGTGTGTAATATACAGTATCTGTGCTGAATCACTCTTAACACAGTGCACTTTTCTGCATGAAATAACAATCATTAGATTATGTTGGTCGGTATTAGCTCTGACTTTGTATAGGATTTCATATAATTGGGTCAAAACATTTGCTGAGCATCAAGACCTGCTGTAAGTCAGATCAGGTGACTGAGCGCTTACACTCCAAAGTCCTTTGAAAACACCGGCTTATAAAAACTTTGCACAGACTCGGCGCTGTTTAGAGCAAAGCATGTAAAATAAAGAAAGACAATGTGCTGTTGTTTGTTCTGACCTTGGAAGAGCTACGAAGAGCAGGATTTTACTGGAAGTGTTGTAGGCAAATAAGGATTTTGAATATTGTAAAAGGTCATTAATATTCAGAATCGTTGATCTATTTTGATGTTTGATTTGTAGGCATCAGAAGGAGTGCCTATTCGGTTTTTCTCTGCCCTGCCAGACCTAGTGGAGGCGTATTATAAGGAGAACATGGGTCTGATCACACACCTTCAGTATGCAGTGCAGAAGGAGGAGGAGCCACCAGAGGAGGAACCAGGTACGCCTGAACAGTCCAAAGCCTCAAGAGAAAATAAATTGTATTAATTTATTGATTTATTAATTTTATTTATAATTATTAGCAATTTTATTTGCTTTACTAAGATTATAACTATATTTCATTGTATGTGACCTTAGACCAGTCATAAGCATCAATTTTTTGGAAATTCTGAATTAATACACTTTCTGTTGATCTGTATACTTTGACTGATCTACTGTGATCTGTTCTGTGTACTTTAAGATGATGGGACAGTATTTGACCGAGAAACTATTTAAACATCTGGAATCTGAGGGTTCAAGAAAATCGAAATACTGAGAAAATAGTCGTTAATTTTTTCTGAATTAAATGCTTAACAGTGCACATTATTAATAAAAAAAATGTTATTAGGATTTTTTTTAAAGCTAATTTTGAAAATTTTGAATATTTTTGACATTTTAAAAATGTATATTTTTGGTCAAACTTTGTTCTGATTGTCCTTTTGTTGAATCTAAGTTACATTGCATCTACATGCCACCTAATTTTCATTCAGTTATAAGTAGACTGTTTGGTTTGGGTTAGGGTTGGGGTCAGTGTAAGTTGACATGTACTTGCAAAGTTTCTTATAGTCAGTTAAATGTCTGTTAGGCAGCAGTATCAACAGATATTAAGCAGACAGTTTACTAATACTCAAATGGACCAATAGGATCTGGATGCAGCCTTTATGATGCATGCTGAGACTGCATCTCTCAAGATGCAATGCCAGACACAATGCACTCAATGGAGCTAGTGATGTCACTGTAAGGGGTAGGGTTAGGGTTGGGGTTAGGTAAGCCCATTAAAAAGCATTGGATGCGGCTCAGATTGCACTGCACAAAATCTGCAGTCAGACCCCTCTCAAATGGACTATCAAAATAAAGTGTTACCATATTTTTATTCATTTCTCCATGAATATACGTAATATAATTTGATGTACTTGAACAAAAGAGATTTATTAATAAGCTATACTTATTTCAATAATATTTTAGTGACCAAACATATTTAAAAATAGAAAGATAATACATTTAAATTCAGGCGAAAAAAAAACTGCAAACTGCAAGAATTTTATATTTTCTTTTTTTTTCTTTTTTTGCGTCTCTTAAATTTTTGCTATTTTGAAAATTTTTATTAAATTTTTTTCTCTAATATATAAATTTGGCCTACGAATTTTTGGACCATTATTGTAAATTATTTTGTTGGATTAGCTCCAGGTTTAGTTTGGATCTGACTAATCGAATGTATATGCACAAATATAATATTGCAAAGCATCCTATAGAAAACAGTAATTTAAAAGAGAGATTTGTGCGTGGTGTGCTCATATATGCTGAGCACTGTATTTACTGTTGGAACTTTACAAAATATCTTCAAGAAAGTTGATATTTTCTCTTCTGTAATGAATTTTGGGATAAAAGAATTGATCATTCATAAGATTATATTATATAGTATATGCTTATACTACTTAAGACTGGTTTTATGGTCCATGATCACAAAAAAATAAAAATTATAATAATGAAGAATTAATTCTGTGAAAAATGGGAGCAATTTCAATGGTAAAAAAATAGCAATAAAATGTAAAAATGACACAGTAAAAATCCATAAGCAGGTTAACAGCTCTTAAATATTTTTTTTTTCTTAAATATACACGGTTAATGACCGTAAATTGACTTTCCAAGAATTCCCTGTATGTCAGTTCACTTTTTATGCCTTTTTTTGCCATTACAATGGTTCTTTTTTGTTTTTTTACTTTTTTTGTTATACTAAATATTAATATGCTTCTTTGCTCCTGGGAAAAGTCTTTTGTGATGAGCATTGATTATTACCACCTGTATATAGTTGTGTTTTTGTCTGTGAAACAAAGGTATGATGTGTAGATGTTTGTACCTCAAAACACTGGTGTATAATACTATAAAATTACTGAAATACTGATTAAATTATACTGATTAAATTATTATTTACTTAATTATAAATTATATGAAAATATGTTTAATTAAAGCAAACCTTTGAAGTTATTTGCTTCCTTAAAAGCACACTATGCTCAAATCTGTGTTTTCTCAGAGCCTCCAAGTTTGCCACCTCAGCTGCCACCCAGGAATATCTCCAGCAATGACAGCAAGGAGAGTCACAGTGACCCACCCAGAGGGACTGAAAGGGGAATAGAACCTGCACGTCCTTCCATCTCAGACACCTACTTTCAGCGCTTGCAGCAAATCGACATATCCAAGTATAAGGACATCTTTATTCAGTACATTTTACGGTCATTAGACTGATGTGCCTGATAAAATGACATTTATAAAAAATTCAACATTTCTTAATTTCTTCAACATTTGGTGTCACTTTTTAATGGTGTGTGCCAACATGTGCTACACCAGTCTGATCTCACGAGAAAACGTAAGCATTTTACATTTTGCGAGTTTAGTGGTTAATTCGTACAAATTTGTACGAGTTCAGTCGTACGAAAATGTACAATTTAAAAAAGGAGGCGTGGCACCCAACCCCACCCCTAAACCCAATCGTCATTGGGTGATGAGCAAATCGTACTTAATTGTACGAATTAGATCGTATTAATTCATACGAATTAGCCACTAAATCAGAAGTTACGAATTGCCATGAGATAGCATTAGCTACACCTTGAAGTATGTAGTATTATAAGGCTAATATTATGATATTTATTTTCATGTCAACACTATGCAAAAAGTGCCAAATTTCAAAACTCTTTTGAAAATATTGTGGAATTGTAGATTATATAACATAACCGAAACTAAAGCACATTTCTCTTTCATTTAATTTGAAAACTTTATTTATTTTATTTTTTTGAGAAAATATTTTAGTTTTTCTTTTAAGTATAAAGACACTCACACACAACAATTATGAAGCAAATGACATATTTATACCAAAAAAAAAAAACATTTTAGACAGCTAATGTGGCTTTAGATGTGTATTGTAGCAGTTTGGAAATCAAAGTGGTGCTGATTTGTTTTCAAAATATATAATATATGGCATTTGAAAATAATATTTCACTTAAACTAACCATGTTTCAGCTTCAGACATCATGCCCATAAACAGTCTAAAGGCCAGTTCACACAAAGTACACCTACACTGTAAACAAAAACCACAATTTTACGGTTTGTTTGCGGCAGTTGGGGTTCCAAAAAAGAACAGAAATATACCATAAAATAACAGATATCAAATTACAGAAATTTCGTTTCAATAAATTTTTTTGTTAAAATGTCTGTAATTTAATATTCGTTGTTTTACACAAAATGTTTGCCATTTAACGGCCACTATTTTACAGTTTTTTTCCGGCACGCCAGCTGCTTGAAATAAACCGTAAAATTACAGATTTTTTTACAGTGATCTAACTATAACCATATCGCTTAATGTATTTGCATCCACACTCATAAACGATACAAATCTGTTTATTTTAGTTTATGCTTTTCATTCAGCTTTCATTCGGCGTAAGCAGTGACCCTTTATTTAAAAATGCATTAATTAAATCAAATATGTTTAGTGACCATAGTCAGCATAGAAACTGAAACTAGCATACTGTAGGTGCTTTGATTTTTACTCTTAATTCTATTTAAAAAATACTTCAATGTATAAAACTACTTCCGTTTTTAGCCCTTTTTCGCATCGTATAATCAATTGCTTGTTTAGATCATGTTTATATTTAAATAATCTTTGAAAAGAGCTTCTTCACAGAGTTGTCTGTCGCTTTAAATTGCTGAATCTGTTTATATTTCAATGGCTTCTGACAAGTGTTTTATTGTTTATTATCTGGGAAAAAAAAGTGATCCCAAATATATAATTCCTCTATTTATCAGTATAATTGGGTCTCTGTTGTTTTATTTTCATTATGATTTTCAGAACAATCTGATCTTTGTATTTATACTGCACAGTTTTTTGGAAAATGTTGTTAGCGGCACATTTTCCAGTTGATATCTAGTAAACTAATATCTCTGTTGTTTGATAATCAGTCTACCAGAAGACCATCAGAAGTCCATTCAGGAGTATTTCCGTGCATCTGTCTGCCTTGATGCAGAACAGGTCCAGAATGGGAACCCGACTCTCCCTCACTTCAAAAAGCTCACACAGAATATCTGCAAAAACCTACACAGGTACGGTTAAAAAAACTTGGATGCACTTATTCTGGATTTGACACTTCATCGTCTATTGTGCATATGTTATGGACAATAATTGCCATTCTTTCTTTTCTTAGTGAAATTGCTCGAACACTTCCGAGTTTTGAGGCACTTCAGAAAGTTTTGGATCAACCACTGTCTCCTGGAGCTGGGAGACTGAGAAGTCAGGTCAGTAAACACATGTCAAATGTTCCGTGCCCTCCTAAAAATACAGTGTAAAGAATAATGTATTTAAAAGACCTGAAGTATATAAGATAACATAATTAATTTGGAATAAAATATAAGAAAATGCAATGTAATGTATTAAATAAAAATCAATAAATCAATGAAAACAAATATTTGTGTTAGAATTACCCAGGTGTGATTGTAACCGCAGTGAATAGCCACTGATGTATACAATAGGGTTGAATTGCAAATTGTTTTTTCAAGCACATGAATATTTGAGACACATTGCACAATTAACCACTAGGTTACAGATGTTGGAACCAAAAAAATGTGTTGCAATACTCGTCATTTCCCCTACAGACAAGAAATGAGAAAAGACATGTCTGTTGTGGTAATTCAAAAAAGAAAAAAGAAAGAAAATTCTAAAATGACACATCTGTTTATTTTGCATCTTTTCTAGCTCTCTGCTGAAGCAAATCCGTCCGTGGCTTTCAGATTGGAGCAACTGACTAAGCTTATACAATCAATAGAAGACAAGGTATCACAAGCCATTGTTTATGAAAGAAAATGTTATTGGGGACTTTATACTAAATGAATCTTAATTTAATACATTTTTCACAGACCAAGAATGCTGTGTTTGAATTTGTGGGATATGATGGAGGCCACAGAAATTCACTTATTCCTCCTGTGACATTTGAAGTAAGACATTTTACACTGTATAAAGTAATTTTACTATATAGGTACATATAAACAGAAAAAAATGTATGAGATTTTCTGAGTGTGTCATTTTGTTTGTTTGTTTTATGTTGTTGTTGTTGTTGTTTTTTAAGATGTCCACTAAGTGAAGTTTATTTCTAAACTAATTTCGAGCGGATCACATGTTTATGATTGCTTGCAGCTGGTCCCGCATTATTCAATCTAAGATTCACCAATCAGACGATTCCTAAGCCACTATAAATACCCTAAGTTCCATATCACAGCCATCTTCGTTTTGAAGAATCCCCCCTTCACCCCTACTCCTCCTCCTTTCATAGTTGGGTGGCACGGTGGCCCAGTGGTTAGCACTGTTGCCTCACAGCAAGAACGTCACTGGTTCTAGTCCTTACCAAGCCAGCTGACATTTCTGTGCAGAGTTTACACATTCTCCCCGTGGTCACGTGGGTTTCCTCCAACCATCCCAAAACATGCAACTTAAGTTAATTGATTAATCTAAATCGGCTCCGTAAACATGCTCCTAGTAAGTAGTTATCTCATAAGAGCAATCACTATCTGCTCATTAGCTACTACAGCATGGGAGTTCCCAAGATCTACCTGAGCTCAAACTCCCCTCTCGCCTTGCAAATGGGAGGGAGCCCCTGGCTCGAGGATCTTATGAGCTCACGGCTCTCTCCCGGGACAGCATGCCAAACAAGCTTTATAATCAATCATCAGCTAAGTGT
>CAIGQQ010036459.1:1122625-1139722 GCA_903798035.1 Danio albolineatus | reverse complement strand
ATATATATATATATATATATATATATATATATAATACAATTTGTGCGGACATCTTTTTTCTTTCTTTTTTTAATACAGGCATATTTAAAATACATGCAAGTCATATTTAGAACTAAAATCATTTGATGACTAATATAAAGACTCGATTAAATGACCATATTGATGTCCCAAAATGCTAATTAATTGCCATTACACTGTAAAAGATTATAGGATCAATTAGTCCTGACAGCATATGCTTTTAGGTCATTGTGACTTAAACTAAGTAAACTAAGTTTGTTCTAACTTAATTTTATAAGTTACGCAAGCTGTTATGAGTCAGTTTATCATAATGTTAGTCCAGTGCACTCATAAGATTAATTTGATTTAGCTTTAAAAAATTTAAGGCAACCAGGATTTTTTTTACAGTGATTAAATCTTTGTAATGTGCCAACTATATTTCAACACACTAGGTTTTAAATTACAGGGGGGAGGATGTTTACCCACCCTAATTAATACTTGATTCACCCTTGAAAGAGAAGAGGGATGGGGGTGCAAAAAGATAATTTGCCTAACATTGCATGCAAGGCATTATGCTGACTGATGCAATTTCTTGTTCATATTGCATTTATGATTAAGAATTTGTTGCCTGATTATTGTTTATTAATGTGTCATAAACTGTAACTTCCTTCCTGCTCCTTGTAATGATGTCATAATTATGAAAGCACAGACGTTTCTGCTGCTGCTGCTCTGCTCTGCAAAACCACATGCAAATAAGAGAGACTCATGTTTGTCTATGTGCGAGATATGCAATGACGTTTGAATTGTTACCTCTGTACACAACCATCAAAGAGAACCTTTGTAACGGTTAAAAAAAAAAGGACAAACACGTCAGAAATGATTCACTTAAAATGTTACTGTCGTCATTTTACTGTCCTTTTCTGTGTTACCAGGTAAAAAGTGACTCCCTTGGTATTTCGAACAAAATGTACCTCAAAGTAGATGTGGAAGGTGGCAAGGTTTACTTCAAGAAGTCCAAAGACGGACCTGAGGATAAATATTTTGTGCACAATAAAAGTATGCCAAACCACTTTATCACTGATATAACCATACTTATTTGAATTTGACAACTTGTATCAATATTGATATGTCGGTTAGCCTTTATTGCTAAATAAACCTGAAAGGATGATTAAGTCCCAGATGGGAAGCAGTCTTTATTTTGAAGGCTTGCAATTTTCTTTTTTTTTTTTTCTTTTTTGCTGAATTTGCATAGAAAACTGGTTTCACCACACATTTTATTATGTACACCTTGCTAGTTCAGAGTTGGACACCTGTTTGCCTTTAGAACTTCCTCAAAATGTCTTGAATTCAGCAAGGTACTGGCCATACTGACATGATAGCATCACACAACTGCTGCAGATTTGTTGACTGAACTTTTATGATCTGAATCTTTTGGTGGGTGTGATTTTGGCAAGTAGGATTAACATCAACGTTGATTCAGGAATTAAAAATTTAATTCATACCTAATCCCTAAGCCTAACCTAATTTATTTAGTAGTTGGATGAAGTCTAAACCTAACATAGCCTGTAAATGTATCCCTTAAATGTGACTGAATGGAATGTTGTTCCAGGATCAACACAGATGTTGATTCTGGAACATGTCTCATTTGGGGATATCAAGCTAACCATTTCTTATTACACCAAATCCCAAAGTTTATGTATTTCGGACTAAGATATGGTGACTGTGGAGTCCATTTGAGTGAAGATGTGTCACTGTCGAGTTTAAGAAACCAGTTTGAGATGATTTGAGCTTTGTGACATTATCGTGCTGGAAAAGCATCCCAATATGGGAACACTGTGGTGTGGTCAGGTAGATTATGACATTTCATGCTCAGCTAATACTAAGGGGCCCAATTGTGCTCAGAGAATGTCTGTTTCATCATTAGACTACTAGCTTATTAGCATTTATCTAAGACCCCAAATTCTGACTCAATCATCCGATTGTTGCAGCATGGTAAGTGGTTACTTGCATAGTGTTGCGTTTCTTCATGCTTGAACCAATTTGATCATTCTCCGCAGACATTTTTACCCACAAAACTGACATTCAGAAATATTTCTCAATCCTGGTCTCATGCCCCACTGCACTGCGTTATACGCATGTCTCTTTTTCACACCTGATTCAGATAACCAGCTTTTTAGAAGAGTTCCATGCATAAACTGTGTTCCAATTGCTTCCTACTTCTATCTCATTTGTTGCTCACTTATTGAGCATGATAAATGTTTATTAGACTTCAGAATGTTCACATATGGATTTGTATAACAGGACTGCCTGCAACGACTCCTTACTTAAGCATGAAAAAATATTCATATGTACATAAATACAATATAAAATCACAGATTCACATGTTTGAATGAAATGTGTATCCTTTCCTCAAACTAAAAATCATAGTGGAAAATCCCATAGATTCCACTTTGCAGGGCACTAAAGTGAAATGAGAAACAATGTGCACTGTGTGTTGGGGCACAAGGACCAGAAACAGAGGGAAAGGGTGGCTTCCAGATCTTCAGTGTTCATCTTCCTGCACTGTAAAATATTATATGAACATTTAGTCATGACAGCATATGTTTTTGATCTACTGTAACTTATTAAATTAAGTAATAATGTTCTAACTTAATTTTATAAGTTATGCAAACAGTTTAACATGAGCAATATAAGTTCAATGCACTCATAAGGTTAATTTGATTCAGCTTAAAAATTTAAGGCAGCCAAGATGTTTAATTATTATTATTATTATTATTATTATTATTATTATTATTATTATTATTATTATTATTATTATTATTATTATTGTATACAGTGTGGCTCTGTTGCCACCAACCACGACATCCTTCTGTCCACACTGGACAATGGCAATGCTCTCTTGAGAGGCCTTGCACAATCAAACTTGATCCAGAATGTGTCAGCAAGACTTACAATTTCAGAGTTATTTGCCCTTCAGAAGCTTGCATTTGCAAGTGAATGGAGCAATAAGGCCATCTTTATTATTATTGTTGTTGTTTTAGGGGGTTTTAGGGTGCAGACAGGAAATTGTGGGAGGATGTACATTTAGTGATTTTTTGCTTGAGGCAAAGGACCTATACTCAGCTGGCGCACACTTAACCACTTGGCTTTAAACAGCTTGTTTTCATCAACATTTACCATCAATCTTTTCCCTTCACCAGCACTTTCTATTCCCCATAAAAAGAAGGAAAAAACGTTCCATGTGTTTCTATTGTCCTCATTAGGATAAAGTGTTTGTGAATTGCATGATTTACATATCAACTTTTTGCAATGAAACTATGCATTTGCAATAATGGGCAACTAAGCAGGTGTACCTAATAAAGTGGTGGATGTTTGAACCAGTTTAGTGTCATGTAAACAAAATGTGCGAAACAAATGAAATCATTTAATAACTGGAACATGCAAAATTCTTATTTGCAGTCTTGCAGTTGGTGAAGTCACAGAAGATGCACAACAGACTAGTATTGGTGGTAGAAACAGAGAAAGGAAAAACTCAGAGCAAAGACTTTGTCTTTGATGACACAAAGGTAAAATCTCTACTGCTAATATTTTTTTATGTCACACTCACACACACATACTCACTTTTATACATCTTGTCCCTGCTTTATCAGGGATCACAGACAGGGATTACAGACTGTAACAATGAAATGCTTTCAGATGGCAGATTTTTAGGCAGAAACATAAATGAACAACAATAATTTACTGTTTCCATACTTTTTGCATATGGTTTCAATCGCTGTGTAAATGTGTATCTTTAAAACACTTATTTAGAAGAGAGAAGGCTTTTGCCAGCTTCTTCAGCAGATGAAAAACAAACACTCAGGAAAACCTGAGCCGGATATGATCACCATCTTTGTTGGCACTTGGAACATGGGTGAGATGTCTTACATAACATAACATATGACCTTTCGAGGTGCTTAGCCCATTATAGCAGTCATTGAAATTCTCATCTAAAACACCCTGGAGTATTACTGGGGTTATTACAACCTTTATGACTTATGGAGCTGAAACACAAAATGTGATAAAAGTACAGCTACATCATTTTGATCAACTAACTAGCCTAGTAAAAAAAATAAGTGAAAATGTACACTTAAATAACCAAAAATGTACATGATATGCACATAAAAAAAATAAAAAAAATAAAAAAAAACTTAAATGCGAACTTAATGTAATGTTTCATACTCTCAATTGCATGTTATTGGCGTCAGAAATAATAAAATGTATAGTAGTTTAAGTTGCATTAATTGTAATTAGTTTTTCTGACCCATGTTCACGTGTTATTGTATAATAACTCCTGTTACCTCTGACATGTGGCTGTAGTCCCAACATTTGATTGCTAAAACAGATTCAGTTTGCAGCAACTATAGATTAAGAAAACCTTTTCTGTCCATCCAGGAAATGCTAATCCACCACAAAACATCACTTCATGGTTCCAGTCAAAGGGTCAGGGGAAAACCCACGATGACACAGCCAATCAAATCCCACATGACATTTATGTAATTGGGACACAAGAGGACCCGCTGGGAGAGAAGGAGTGGATTGAGACAATTAGAGGAGCCCTTAGAGATATAACCAACATTAGCTTCAAACAAGTAAGTGACGCAAACAAAAACAATTGAAAGGATGTAGGTGCTTTGTGATTTGCATATTATGTTGGATTATTAATACTATGACTACAGATGCTATGTATATACAACCCCAAATCAGAAAAGATTGGGACAGTATGAAAAATGCTTATAAAGTTATTGCTAAATTTACTTTGATTTGTATTTCATTACAGACAATACAGCCGCAATTTTTAAATGTGTTCCTCATGTTTTTTTGATAAACACAAATTCTTATTTTGGTTTTTATAACACATTTCAAAAAAGGTTGAAACAGTAAAGCATTTACCACTTTGTAATGTTGTCATTCCTTTTCACAAAACTTTAAATGCATTTAGGGAGTGAAGACATCTGGTGATGAATTGTTTCAGGTGTAATTTTTTTTCCCATTCTTCCTACAAACAATATGGTGGGCAACAGTACAGGGTGTTCGTTGCAATTTAGACACACACATTCTCAATTGGAGATAGGTCAGTATTGTGCTACAAAATCTTTGTGTATTTTTCAGCATCAATGGTGCCATCACATAAGTTCAAGTTACCTTTGCCAAGGGCACTGACACAACCCTATGACATGACAGACCCTGGCCTTTGGAATTGTTGCTGGTAACAGTCTGGATGATGCTTTTCTTCTTTGGTTAAGAGCACACAGCGTCCATTTCTTGCAAAAAATACCTGAAACACTGATTCATCAGACCACAGTACATGATTCCACTGTGTGATGGTCCATACCAGATGCCTCAGAGGGCAGAAAAGTCAACAGCACTTCTGGACACTGTTAACATAATGCTTACTGTTATCCATTAACATCTGAATTTGTGGATGTAACTACATATTGTCCTAGTTGGCAAGATGTCCAAAATAGTCCTGAGCCCATATGGCGATATCCTTTATAGATGAATGAGGATTCTTGGTGCAGTGCTGCCTGGGGGATCAGAGATCACGGTTGTCAGCTTAGGCTTGGGCGCTTGTCATTTACACACTGAAATTCCTGCAGATTCCTTGAGTCTTTTAGTTATTTCATGCACTGTTGAAGGTGAAATATCCAAATTTCTTCCTAATTTTCTTTAAGAAACATTTCAATAATTTCTCACATATTTGATGGCAAACTGGCAACCCTCTGCTATATTTGCTTTTAAAGGACCACACCTTTCTTTGATGCTGTTTTTGGACCAAATCATAACAATGATTACTAGCCCCGGATTTCTCCTGTCCCGACTTTTTTTGAAATGTGTTGCAGGTCTGAATGACAGGAAAGGATGTATATTTACAAATGAAAAGAAGTTGACCAGACAAAATGTGACATATTTTGTGTTCATATTGTCTGCAATGAAATACAAGGCAAAGAAAATTTGGAAATTTGGAAAAAGAAAATTTGGAAATCGCTTTCTTTTTTATTTGAGTTTTCCATACTGTCTGAACTTTTTCTGATTTGGGGTTGTACTATTGTTTAACATATCCTATTCAAACAGTGACAGTTGTCTGTTTGTTTTCATAGATCGCAACTCAGACACTGTGGAGTATCAGAATTGTGGTTCTAGCAAAGCCGGAACATGAGAACCGCTTCTCTCACATCTTCTCTGACAGTGTTAAAACTGGAATAGCCAACGCTCTGGGTTAGTTGATAGATTTTGTTGTCCTCTAAACAAACAAATAAAGCATTTTTTAGTTTCTAAATCATACAAGTACACTGTAAATTGATACTACAAAAAGTCATGACAACAAAACTTTTTGTATAACTTTAAAGTCTGTGCGAAATCCAAATTTACAATGTTTATTTTGCTAGCTCACATTGACTACGTTTACATGGACATCAGTTGTCTAATTATTTGCCTTAATCATTATTTGTCATGTTCCCTTTTTGCGTGTTATAATACATAGTTCACTTAACATCATTATGTCACCACTCAGTGCTTATTTCCTCCTCCGTGTCACTTAACAAGTGGCAGCATATGTGATTTTGGCCATTTCATTTTTTCGTCTGTCTAGCTGCAGTTCACGCAAACGACAGCAGATATACATTCTCAAAAGAAAGCCCAGCCCCCTATTCAGTATTCCATTTCACATACTGAGATACTGAAATTAAAGTCTCAGCAACTTCCACTTTACACAGACTTTAAGTTGATCAGTTTTCAACTAAATAATTTAAAATTCAACTTAGTATTTTTAGTCAGTTGTCTAGAAAAGTTGTCTAAGAAAATGTAAGGCAGCAAGAATTGTTTTAGAGTGTAGTTATTTTTTAGAAACTAGTATTCTTTCAGTTCAGTACTAAGTCTTTATTAGATACTTCATTGAATAACTTCTACTTTAGTCTTTAGATACTAGCCCTTATGAATTAGTTACTAGTACCTAATTTGTATTTATTACACACTAATACTTACATTTAGTCATTTAGCAGATGCTTGAGGAGGCATTCAGCATTACACACAAGAAGTGCTTATTAATCAAAGGACCTGTCAATGCTTAGACAATCAATATCTAAAGTAGGGTTTTTTTTTGAAGAGAAGAGTGTTTGTACAGGTGGTTTGTCTAGCCCACTCACCTGTATAAAGTACACTTCATAATTGTATAGTGTATTTAAAAAAAAGAACAAAAAAAATTATTAAATTTTTTGGAAGAACGTGTCTGGTGCAAATATGAATGTATGAGTTAAAGAATCAGAGAGATGAAAGAGTATATTTTCTACAGGTAGTTTGTCAAGCCTACTTACCAGTGTGAGGTACACTCAGTTTGGGGTTGTCGTGTGGTGAGATAGGGGAGAGAAGACTGATGAGATGGGTTTCTAGTTGTCGTTTGAATGACACTAGTGAATCAGCAGTTTGTGTGGGAATGAAAACATCTTCACCTGCATAGAACATTGAATGAAAAGGTTTTGGAAAATTAGTTATAGCGCCCACTTCAGTAGCACGTGGATTTAAGAGGGTGTGTTGCCAGAGGCTTTCCTGTAAGCAAGCATCAATGATTTGAACTCAAACGGTACCCAATGCAGAGATAAAGAGAGGTGTTACATGGCTTTCCTGGGCTCGTTGAAGACCAGGCGAGCTGTAACTTTCTGGATCATCAGTAGGTTTAAGGATGCAAGATGGGAGTCCAGCTTGAAAAGCGTTGTAATAGTCCAGCCTTAAAATGTCAAGAGCTTGGACTTGTGCAGCACGATTTGTTAGAAAGGACCTGATTTTTTTGATTTTGAAAAGTGCAAACCTGCACGATCGAGCTGTGTTAGCAATGTGCTCTTTGAGGGACAGATGATCATCCAGAGTCACCCCAAGATTCCTTACTGAATTACATGGGTTAATATTAGATGATGGCCATTGGACTGAGAAATTTTGTTGATTGTGTGGAGTTGCAGGGACGTCGAGAATTTCTGTCTTTGCCAGATTAAGCTGTGGGTAATGGTTTTTCATCCAACCAAGTTATCCTCCAGGCAGTGCGAGATCCTTGCATTTAGCATTGGTTCATTGGGATGAAATGAAAGATAGAGCTCTGTGTCATTGGCATAACATTGATAAGAGAAACCGTATGATTGGATGATGGTTTCCAGTGATGTGGTGTAAATAGAAAATGGTCTCCTCTCCAGGCAGGTCTGAATGATCTGCCAGTGAGGGAAGACTCCAACCAGCAGAGTGGGGTTCCAGTGATGCCCATTAAGGTGAGGTTTATCAGTTAAATCTGATGATTCACTGTATCAAACGCAGCCAAACAATGATTTTGAACCAGCTTTTGCAATCTGCTCTGCTTCAGTGACCGAGGTTATTTATCAGCCCTTTCTAGTATTTGGCAATACATGGAAGCAAAGACACCGGTCTGAAATTTTCAACTTTTGAGGTGTTGAGTGATGTTTTGTTTTTTTTTAGCAGGGGAATACCCGGGCCTGCTTGAAAGTGGTGGGGAATGTGCCAGCGTAGAGTGAGGTGTTAATGATGTGTGTTAGGGCTGGCATTATGGCCGGGGAAATGTGGGAAGGAATTGGGTCCAGAGGCAGGATGGGCAGAAAGGAAAATTTTGGATACTTCCTCCTCCATAAGGAGGGAGAAGGAAGAGAGTGAATCTTCTTCAGAGGGTGTTGTTTGATAGAGATTTGGTGGGAAACAGACTGCTAATTTGTTTAATTTGTGTTTTTTAGGTAAAAAAAAATCATCTGTTAATAAGGAGGTGGTGGAGAGAGCGCAGGGTATAAAACATCCTGAAGAGTTTGCGAGGGTCTGAAGAGCTGTTTATTTTGTTGAGGCAGTATAGAGCTTTGGCCGAATGGATTTGAATGTTGCTATCTGTAAGATCATTAGACAGCCAGGGGTTTAAGGGTGAAGAGAACATTGACCTGGTGGAGAGAGGACAGATGTCATCTAGGCAGGGTGTTAAAGTAGAACAGAATGTTTCTGTTGCACTATTAACATTGAGAAGTGAGAACTGGGTGTGTGAAGAAAGAGAGGATGTGACAGTGCAGTAGAAGTTTGTGGAGAACAGAGAGCACAGGTTGTGTCCAAAAGATACAGATTGGGAGGGTGGCAGTGTGGTTGTGGAAAGCAGTAAGTCGAAAGTAATGCTGAAGTAGTCTGAAGTGTGCAATGGTTTAAAGGTGCTGTATGTTCGACTTTTCTAAATCCTACAAATACCATAATATGTTTGCAGATATTTCAGAAACATGCTCAGTGAACATACTTGTTTATCTGAAAATGTGCTGAGGTCAGATAATCTGCTTTGAAAATGTGTTTTCAGTGCTGGAACGTCCTCTTTGTTTTTGTAATGTCCTTTTAACCTGCCCAATGCCAGTTTAACCAATTATATTTCTGCACCCCGGGCTTCCTTGCTGGAAAATCATTTCATTCATTCATTGAGAAAGGCTCTAAAAGCATGCATCCATGACCGAAGTGCGACCTCCGGTGTACAGTAGCAGACTCTAAAATGAGACAGATTTAGTTCCACATGAGGTTATTAATTAGCAAATGATTTAGATATTACGAACGTAAACATTAGATGAGCAGGTTGCATTGTAACCGCATGTCCCAACAACACGCTTCATGACGAGATACCCAGTGATAAGCCTTCAGAAGCACAGAATATGCACTCACTCACTCACGAAATGGTAATGTTTATAGTATTTTTCATACATTTTAACCCACTTTAAAATTATTAAATGTTGATGCGGAATCACATGTTTAGTTCTGAAGTTCCATTTCAAACGTTTTGTTTTTTAATGATTTTCAAGATCTGAGGTGAACTATCTGCTGCTGCTTTTAGTAAATGGCAATAAATGTCATGTAAAATGGCATTCAAATTAGCATTTAGCACTGAATAAAGCACATGAGGTTTACCTGAGGTGATCATAGTTTTCTGTTGTTTACCTTTGAGAAATGAAAGCCGTTTCTTATTTATCAATTCAACACAACAAATTGTGTGGTGTTTAATTTCTGGTGTAACTCCTTGTAGTGTTATAGTGTTAAAATCCAAGTGTACATTTACTGTTTTTAACACTGATGTGGGTTAAATTGTGATGTTTAACAGTGTGCGTTTCTGGTATTATCTATCCTTACTCCTCATCAGTGTTAATTGTTTAGATCTGAGAGATGACATTCCTGTGTTCTGTAAAATTACTGATATAATTGTATTTGACAGTTAATATTTTTTGCTGACTTGTGAATTTGAAACCATACACAAAATATTTTACACTGCAGATGTGTATATATTCAACACTTTTGAAAGTGTTACCTGGACACTTGGCTGGTGGGACTCCAGAAAAGTGTTAAAATCAACACCTGTGGTGTAAAATATACACTGGCGAATTTGCTGTAAAGGTATTGGTTATGACAAAAACTCCTTTTAATATGGAAAATATGACTTATATCACGTGCTGTTGCTTTTATGTGGAACACTGTTTAAATCACTCTCTCCTGTCCTTAATCTGGTAACCTGCGCTTCCATTTGTTTTGATCCAGGAGTGCAATACCTAGTTCAACCACTTGGTGTCAAACTTATATACTGCACCTTTAACTGTGATTTTATCAGAAGTGCAATGCTTTGTGTAGATAAGATCAAGTTGATTACTTCTTAAATAGACATGGACACTTCGTCCTTGGATACATTTTATTAGATATTGATATTTCTTAACATTTATTTGCTAATATTTATTTGCTACTTATTAGATACTAGTATTAATTCATTAGAAACTAATAATAAACAGATAGTAATACATATTCAGTAGGTACTAGAACTTTATTAACTACTAGTCACTATTTTTTGTCACTAGTAAAAAAAAATAATTCTATTGACTTCTATCAACTATTTACTTTTGGCTAGTATGTATTTATTTAATATGTGACTACATACATTCTTGGTAAATTAGGTAGTTGGTATTTATTTTTATATGCTAGGAGTTAGTCTTAGATACTAGTACTTATTTGGGGTACACTTTATTTTAAGGTGTCATTGTTACGACATTCATTTACCTACTGGGTATTATTACATACTTGTACTTACTATGTGGTTAGGGTTAAAATGTGGGTTAGGTTAAGGGTTAGTTACACATAATGACGTAATATTATTTGTACAATAGTAAGTACAAGGAACACAAGTAACAGACACCTTTAAATAAAGTGTCACCAATATTTTTTTTTATATTCTTGCAAAAGAAAAGGTCTTAGCTCCTATTCCAGATGTATTAGGATCATTCAGTAGGCACTAGTTCTTATTTATTAAATACTCATACCTATCCAATAGATCATATTACTTATTAAACGGGTTCTAGCATCTTTTCAGTAGGCATTACATAGAGTACATGCTAAAAGGCTTGTATAAAGGGTAACGTTAGCCCCATGTCACTTCTTTAATGAAAAGCTAACTATTTGTTTGTGTGTGTGTTTGTAGGGAATAAAGGAGCAGTTGGGGTCTCTTTTATGTTTAACAGAACCTCCTTTGGATTTGTCAACAGTCACCTGACCTCAGGAAGTGAAAAGAAACTGAGGTAAGCCACAAGCCCAAAACCTGGCAGTGTCACAAATAACAAATTAACATTTGAGTAATAATAAAAGTACAATACAAAATCTGCACTGTTGCACATTCAATTATGGATTACTGTACTTTTTTTCTAGGCGGAACCAGAACTACATTAGTATTCTGCGCTTTCTAAATCTGGGCGATAAGAAAGTTAATCCTTTTGACATCACACATCGCTTCACACACCTCTTCTGGCTGGGGGATCTGAATTATAGAGTTGACCTTCCATCAAATGTATGTCAACATGAATGTGTACACTCACACATGCTGTAAATATTTAGCATTGACATTTTCCTTTAAATGCATATAGGAAGAAGTCTTACATTTACAAAACTTTCAAAGACATATGTAAGTTTGTAGATTTGAACTTTCTGAATTATAAAAAATACACTCACTGGCCACTTTATTAGGTACACTGTCCTACTGCATGTTAATGCAAATCTCTACTCAGACAAACGCATGGCAGCAACTCAATTCATTTAGGCATGTAGACATGATCAAGACGATCTGCTGCAGTTCAAACCAAGCATCAGAATAGGGAAGAAAGGGGATTTAAGTGATTTTGAACGTGGCATTGGTTTTTGGTGCCAGACGGGCTGGTCTGTGTATTTCAGAAACTGCTGATCTACTGGGATTTTCACGCACAACCATCTCTAGGGTTTACAGAGAATGGTCAGAAAAAGGGAAAATATCCAGTGAGCAGCAGTTCTGTTGGCGCAAATGCCTTGTTGATGCCAGAGGTCAGAGGAGAATGGCCAGACTGGTTTGAGCTGCTAGAAAGGCAACAGTAACTCAAACTCTTGTTACATCCGAGGTTTGCAGAAGAGCATCTCTGAATGCACAACACGTCCAATCTTGAGGCAGATGGGTTACAGCAGCAGAAGACCAAACCGAGTGTCACTCAGCTAAGAACAGGAAACTGAGCATACAATTCACACAGGCTCATCAAAATTGGACAATAGGAGATTGAAAGAACGTTGCCTGGTTTGGTTTCTGCTGCGACATTCAGATGATAGGTTTAGAATTTGGCATCAACAACATGTTAGGATGGATCCTTCCTGCCTTGAAACAACAGTTTAGGCTGCTGGTGGTGGTGTAATGGTGTGCAGGGTTTTTTTTTGGCACACTTTGGCCAAGAAAATTGTGCATCGTGCCACAGAGTATTGTTGCTGACAATGTCCATCCCTTGATGACCACAGTGTACCCATCTTCTGATGGCTACTTCCAGCAGGATAACGTGCCATGTCATAAAGCACGAATCATCTCAGACTGGTTTCATGAACATGACAATGAGTTCACTCTACTCAAATGGCCTCCACACCTTGCTGAATGTATGCAACGATGGATTAAGGCAGTTCTGAATGGGGTCCAACCCTGTACCAGTAAGGTGTACCTAAAAAAGTGGCCGGTGAATGTATATATTTATAATTACTCTTTCTTTAGAAGTAAAGTTTATTTAATGCATGTCAAATACAAACAGATATATAAATAAATTGATTTATATGTATAAATTGTATACAAAATATTGACTGCATAATGTTTTTACCTATTTTTATTTTATTTTTAGAACATCTCTTGACATTAAAAAAACTTTAAAATTGTTTATGAATAAAGTCTTTATGAATTTTTACAACAAGGTTTTATCAATTTGTTAGGAAAACGTTTTTTTTTTTTAGCAATGCAATTACTTGCATTGGTTATACATTTTATATAAATTCACTTTAATAAATTTAATTTGATGTAGATACAAAATGGCATGTGTTTACAGTGAGTTTCCTTGCAACTCTCTATAAGAAATTATCTAAATTCTCTCTGGTTCATTGCAATATTTATTAATAAATGATTACAATTAAAAGGTGTATCTGTTAATTTTTGTCATAGACTTGAATTTAGATGGACTAACGATGAACAATACACTTTTATTAATATTTACAAAGATTAAAGAATACTCTTACAAATGTACTTATCATCTTAATGTTGATCAAAAGAAAAAAAAAAGAGATAAAAAGAAAGGACATGAACGTGCTATGAGTCAGTTACCCACACTTTGATGCCTTACGGCAAGAAGTGTCTTTGTGGTATAGAGTGGTTAGTTGTATTGAGAACAGCCAGTTCCTCTATTAAGATGAGAACTGTCACGTACAGCAGCTCCTGAGAACCAACTGACAGGAAAAGATGAAACCTTTGCATATTTGTCTGCTCTTTGCAGGAAGCAGAGAACATTGTGATGAAGATCAAACAGCAGCAGTATCAGGATCTGCTGGCTCGAGATCAGCTGAACATAGAGAAACATGAGAATAAAGTCTTCTTAGACTATGGTGAGAGCACAGCTCCTTTTTTTTCACTGACTTCAGTTCACTAAACTGATCCACATTTCTAACCATCATAAATATGTACAAGGAATATCTATTCATAAGCTATCATATCAAAATATAGTTTCTGCATAATGTTCCTATTATGTTTATTATATCCATTTAATGTTTTAGTCACCTGCAAATGCATTCAATGTTCATCTCTAGTCCAAATAGACATGCTTAACTAAAAGCATTTTTTTTTCTTTTTCTTCAATGGTACACAGGTGAAGTCAACCTCTTTTCTTTTTCATTTGAACCCAATTCAATTAAGTGTGCATTAGTGGTCATGAGTGAGAGGCGCAGTATCAAAATTCTGCCAGTAAAGCCAATCACAGGCACATAGTCATGACACTAAACCACTGTTTTTGTAGCATCAAATAACCATTTCCATTATCATTTTGGCTAGTAACAGCTTTAGCAAACTTATTCAATGTCCATCTCTAGTCTAAGCTAAAACCTTAAACCTAAAAAAATTCTACTTCCACTAATGTGAAAAATTATGCTGAAATGTCCCAGTAAATGCATAAAGAGGAACTTGCTGGGACATTTATTTCAGTTTGTTGATTTACTTCCACCTAAAATGGAATATTGAGTAGGTGCGGGGTTTTCTTTTTGCCCATCATTCCCTCCTAGCAAACTAATGGTCAGAGAGGTACGATTAAGAATATTGTAACTAAAGCCATCAAACTGATGAAGAACCGCTGCTCCAAACACAGACGCAAATGGTCAAAATTTGATTGAGGATAACCAAAACAAACTTTTTTTTCAGTGGATTAACTTGCGCATAATAAAATGTCCACGTAAAGAATAAATTGTGTGCACCAGAAAAATAAACATTGTAAATTTCAGTTTGAATAGACTTCTAAATCCTACCCAAACTCCTGTAGATCCAATCGCAAGCACACAATCATGACACCATGCATGTTTTACAGCATCAAAAACAGCCAAGTCAAAGCAATCGTGAACAAAATTACAAAAGTGAACACTTGGATGTACATTAGCTTGATTGCCTTAAATTAGGTCAAATATCTTTGAGAAAAGTCGTTTAGATCGCATCCCATTTGTATTTACCCGGAGAGCTGGTTTAGCCGTATACTGCAGCCAACCACCAGGAAGTGACGGAGATGTTTTGCTTCAATTTTCTGGACGTGTTCTGTGCTGCACTAAAGGCCAAAACTCACACATTTAGTTCAGCTAACATTGCTACGTGGGCCCGACAAACAAACAGAGAAATTCTGAAATAGCCAGTTTACACGTCCTGGATGACTAACTCACTTATGTTGTTTTTAAAAAGATAGAATGAGTCTATATTACATATATATATACTTTAAACCAGTGTAAGAAATGTAAGACTTCATGCTGTTAAAGAGGATTTAAATTTTTGAATAAGCAGTCTTAGATATGGAGATTGAATTTTGGAGACTGCCTATTGCATGGGGACACACTGCAGTAATGTATTTGTTTACAAATTCTAAATATTGTTAATGTATCAAGGTCTTCAATTTGTTTTCCATAGAAACATACAAAAACAAGCCAGGACACTAAAAACAACTGAAAAACCAATGCTATCTCATGCCAATTAATAACTTTTGATTTACTGGCTAGTTTGTATGAACTTGCATTTTGCCAAAATCAAAGAAATAAGACTTTCTCCAAGGAAATATTGTAAAAATGTCCTTACACCTTTAAACATCAATTGGGAATTTTTTAAAGTAAATAATTAAAATTAAAATTAAAATTTTGCCTTAGCATAACTTGTATAACTTTCTTCATTTCTTAAAGGACTTAAACTGTAACAAGATCGTTAAGTGCCAACTCCATGCTAAAAATTGGATGTTTGTCTGTTTATATGAACATGTGCTTGACAGCTGCTGTCCAGCAGTGCTCCTTTTAATTCTTGTTGTCTGTGTATTTTTTGTTTATTTTTTTTGTTATTATTACAGTGGAGGAGGACATTACATTTGCCCCCACTTATCGTTTTGAGAGAGACACACGGGAGAGATATGCCTACACTAAAGCCAAAGCCACCGGGGTACAGTATGAAAGCCACAACATATTTGAACAACCTTCCCCACAGAGCAGATACATTAATGAAACTAGAATAATGATTAATGAATTTATTAATGAAAATCCTCTTTATATAAATATATTATCTCACAGACAAAATACAACTTGCCCTCATGGTGTGATCGTGTGCTTCGCAAGTCCTACCCTGAGGTTCATGTGGTTTGCAACTCATATGGTTAGTCTATTGAACACAGAATGCACGTTTCCAAGGGTGTGTTTACATTTGTGGTTTGTTAAAGCTGGACTATAAATACTGATGCATTATGTCAAAATTGACACATTTGGTCTTAGTTCAAACATCTGAAACAGTGCTGAGTGCCGGGCTTAATATGCTTGAGCATATGCTTAAAGTTTTTTTTTTTAGCACTTGAGAACTAATGAAGTGAGCTTTTAAAATGTGTAAAGAAGCCAAAACAGCAGCAGGAGTTTCTCCATCACACACACGCAAACGCATACATGAAGATCTGCTACATAAAGACAGATTTATGACACCTTTATTGAACTGTGATCAATAAAAAAAAAAACATTTATATTGCACTTGGTCCTTTTTATGGTTGCATCATGTCATCACACTCTGTTTATTTTGACCAGGGTTGTCTAATCCTGCTATCTCCTACCCTAATAAACGTATATGAACCAAATATAGCATCATGATGACTCAGTGGTTAGCACTGTCACCTCACAGCAAGAAGGTCACTGGTTCAAGTCCCGGCTGGATCAGCTGGCAATTCTGTGTGAAAACTGAATGTTCACCCTGGGTTGGCGTGGGTTTCCCCCGGGTGCTCCCCCACAGTCCAAAGACATGTGGTATAGGTGAATTGAGGAAACTAAATTGACCGTAGTGAATGAGTGTGTATAGATGTTTTCCAGTACGGGGTTGCATTCGGCGGTTCATTCATTCAAACAACGGAAGAAACGTGCAGCAAATTGGTCAAAACACAAACAATGAAAGAAACTTGCAGCAAATTGATCATAACACAAACAACGGAAGAAACGTGCTGCAAATTAGTCAAAACACAAACAACAGAAGAAACGCTCAGCAAATTG
>CAIGQQ010036459.1:1060023-1122225 GCA_903798035.1 Danio albolineatus | reverse complement strand
CGTTTCTTCCGTTGTCTGTGTTTTGACCAATTTGCTGCGTGTTTCTTTCGTTGTCTGTGTTGTGAGAATTTGCAACAGGTGTGCTGTCAAATTGATGAAGACTGTTTCCTAATTTGCTGGTGTTTTTTGTTATTACATTTCTTTCTTAAATTGCATTAAGCTCTCTCGGTCACCGTATTATCAATGGCCTGAGGGTGAATAAATGAACTGTAAATTTTCATTTTTGGGCGAGCTACAGTATCCCTTTAAGGCCCTGTTGTTTGATTAGAACCTATGATTCTGTACGGCAGCATTCACACTTGTTCAGGTGGAGCAATTATAACGTAGATCATTTTAACAGAGGAAAAAAAAAACTGTCAAATGTGAACACACCCAAAATGAATGCATATACAACAACATGGTAATAACCACTATTGATCTCTGATATTTTAGGATGCACCAATGATATCATGACAAGTGACCATTCGCCTGTATTTGCCACATTCGACGTTGGCGTGACCTCTCAGTTTGTTTCAAAAAATGGTATCGTAAATATTTCACATTGAAAACAATCCTCCGTTTAGATGTTGCAAACTGGACAAACGTGTTGATAGTTTCACAATGCTGTTTTTTGTTTTTTGCAGATCTGTCTAAGGATGCTCGGGGTGCTATTAAAATCTTGAATTGTGTGGCTGTTCTTTCAACTAAATCAAAGACCAAGTTCTTCATCGAATATCACTCAAGCTGCTTGGAGAGTGAGGAGCTATATACATTTTCCTTTCAATTATAAAATGATCACAAAATGTCTCATGAAATCATACAAGCTACTTCAAAGAAGAGCAGTTAATTTGTATTCTTTCTATTCATTTTCTAGAGTTTGTGAAGAGTCCTGATGGTGAAAACCAAGAGTACAAGGAGGGCTCGATAAAAGTGCTATTTGCAGGACAAGTTGAGGTAAAAACTGTATTTAAAGGTATAGTTCACCCAAAACTGAACATTCTGTCATCATTTACTCACCCTCCACTTGTTCCAAACCTGCTGAATGAAAAGAAGATATTTTGAAAAAGGCTGGAAACCTGTAACCATTCACGTTCATAGTATTTGTTTTTGCTACTGTGAAAATCAATGGTTACGGGTTTTCATCTTTCTTCAATAAATCTTCTTTTGAGCTCAACAGAAGAATGAAATTCATAAAGGTTTGGAACCACATGAGAGTAAATAGTGAGTAAAATAAAATTGTTTGAGGGTGAGCTATCCTTTTAGCAAACTAAAAGACACCAAAGTACTATAATTTAAAATTCCGCTATGTTTACATCATCTTTGTGAAATGTCTTTGCAGCTCACACCCATCATTGCAGATCCAGAATACCTCCTTGATCAGCACATCCTCATCTGCATTAAATCCACAGATTCTGATGAGTCATATGGTAAGTTTATCAAAAATAAGTTAATATTCCTATCACCTGAACTGACCACATCTGTATGAAAGTCATTTTCTGATTGTTTGTAAAGTTGATTATAAAAAGCATCTCAAGGATCCACTTGTTTGGTCTCATGTCACAGTTTCTGGGTTCAAGCCTCAAAAACAAACAAATAGTAATATTTTATTCCCAACAGCTACTTTATTAATTATAGGAAAGTGGGGCACAAAGTAACACTTTTTGGTAATAGGGTTAGACAAACCAAATATTTTTTTAACTAACAACACACAGGCCTCTCCTACAAATGAGCACCAAAATGGTTTCTGTGCAGTATTGCCAAAAGTGCCAGGAGTAAAAATGTTACTATACCCCACCTGTGGGGCAAGTAGTAAGAGCCAAACAGTTAGTTGTAAAACATGCTTAAAAAGGCAGATTTTACACAATTAATTTAAATCCAGTTTACTTTAAACAATAGCTATATTTCCTCAGTACTTAGCTCAATGTATTTTTTTATTCTACATAGCACAGCATGTCTATTTATTTATCCATTAATAAACACATTTGATTTTATTTGCATTATTATACATTATTATGCAATGTATTTATTTGCAGTATTAGCAATATATATATATATATATATTATATTATATTATATTATATTATAAAAAAAAATTGTTAGTTTGTTTTGGTTTCCAATAGTATGTGGCTTAATTGTAACACCCTGTTATAACTAACCCTACTCATGTTTTCTTCAAAACTGGCTAGCAGTCACTGTGTTTTTTTTTTGTTTTGTTTTTTTACATCTTTCAAAATGCTTACATCTTTTAGCCTAGAAGACACTAATCACAACAATATAACATTTTACTTGCATATTTTCACATTTTTTTTAAAGTAAAAATATCGACTATAATAAAAATACTTACTGCAAAAATGATTTCTCCTGTGTTTCTCATCCAAAATTCACCAAACTTCTTTAATAACCGTGTGTCACATGATGCTATGGGTAGCTGTCACTGGGGTAGTACTTTTTGTACTTTACCTATTTTTACCAATTCAGTCGAATGTAGTACCTCGAAGTACTTATTAGTACCTCGAGTTCTCTTCTGTTTATGCTTATTAACATCAGGTGTTCGTCGTCAGTGCTCAATCCTTAATTAATCTTTTCATTGACTCATTAACTTTAACTCTGCTGCTGAGTAACTTTTACTCAATTTAGAGAAGGACCAAATACACTCTGACCTGAGTAAATTTTACTCAGAGAATTTGGCTGTGTACAGGCATTCCAAGTTGTTGGATTTGGATTTCTACAGAAATGTTGAATTCATCTGGTTATAGCATGCATATACATGTTGCCTAATTAATTGAAACATTAATTGAATTTTCTGATTAATATATGAATATTCTAAAGCACGTCATCAACACATGCAAAACAAACCCATTCCAAACATTTGAACTTTAGTGTATAGAAATGTGCATACATGTCATTAAGCTATATTATGCCACAGAGCTCAGTGACCTTTTTTTCGACTTACAAGCACATCGTTTTCTGATAAGGGTTAATATTATGCTAATAAAGTGTTTAAGATGCACCAAAACCACTGGAATTTTCCAGAAATATTGTGATTAGTGTTACAGGCCTGTGCTATTTTGTCAAATTTCTTGAAACAAACATTTTGACTGGTGATTAATATTGGACTATTCTTATTTATATGAACACAATTATGTTGTTCTCTATCTCTAGGTGAAGGCTGTGTTGCGCTACGTTCTGCTGAAAGCTCCTACACTGAATTCAGCATCACACTCACACACCATGGTGAGTGCACGGGCTATCTAACAGGAGCCATTCAACTGCCCAAATCTGAAGGAAAACAAACAGAGAAACTGTATGGTGAGTGCACAGTTTGTACAGCAATGCCTTTTAACTACTGTTTGGAAGCTTGTTTCTGCCCCCATGTAAATAAAAATAATTTTTCATTTCTTGCATTTGAGAGTTTAATTGCTTTATTAAATTTGAGTTTGTTTCTGTAAACATTTTTCTGCAGAATTGTGGTTGTATATACTGTAAAACTGTTAGAATAGCAAGTTCTGAGAAGAAAAGTCTGTGGTATAAAACAATAACAAGGAAAGATTGAATTGCAAGATAAAACATGCTGTTACCTGTTTTATTCCGTGGTGGAAATAAGCTTCCATAGTTACAACTAGAAGAAAGCTGTAATATGTGTTTCTTCTCAGAGTATTGAGGCCATGTGCCTTTTCTTAAAGTAATCAGGCTTTTTTTCTGTTTTAGATTTTATTAAAGTCGGAGATGACCCAGGAGCTGGTAAAGGCAAAACAGGAGATAAAACCAAAATGTAAAATTTCTATACTTCTTTATAACGTACATGTGTTATTTTATCACATGGTGATATCCAAAAGTATTGTTACTTATGTATACTTTTTAATATCAAAGTTACCATATTTTCAAAAAAAAGGAAATAAAATAAAACAAAGTCAAATAAATAAATAATAAACATATAATAAATAAATAAAATATAAAAATATATGTATATTAAGAAAATAATAATAAAAAAATATAGCAGGTTTCATTAATAAACATTTACTTTAAATGTCAAACTGTTTTTTTGTAAATAATAAAGTAAATAATAAAATAATAAATAAATAAGGTATAAAAATATATTTATATTAAGAAATTAATCATAAGAAAATTATAATAGCTTTCATTAAGAAACATTTACTTTATATGTCAAACTCATTTTAGTTAATAATAAAGTAAATAATAAAATAATAAATAAAATATTAAAATATATTTATATTAATAAAATAATAAATAAAAAATTATAATAGATTTTCTTATAAACATTTGCTATTATTAATTACTTAATTTATTTACTTATTTATGTTTTTATTTAAAGTGAAATTGAAATGTGTGCTATACAAATTCCAATTCTGGATACAAATTTATGCACACTTTGCATCTGTTTGACATTAATTAATATAAATCGCAGCAAATTTCAGATTATAACCTGATGGTGCAATATTTTCTATTTCCTTTGAGATTCTTCAAAAAGATTGCATACAAGTTTGTACAAATAAACCATCTGACCTTCTTTGACAGGTCTTCTTCTGTCCTCGCCACTGATATCAGTAACCCTAATTACATGGGTGTAGGCTATAAAAGCAATATCCCGGCCTGTGGTAGCATTATTTCCCAAAGAACAGGGCCATCAAAGGACATGACGCATGGGAATATCTCTCCGAAAAAGACGAGTTATGATCATGCTACATCCAGTCCGACTGCAAAGACATCAAACCCTATGTAAGTATCCACTTTATTTTTTACATAAACTTGCAGAGGCATTTATAACTTAGAATACAGAGTTTTAGCAGTATGAAGCATTACGTTATGCAGTATTTTTATATTCTATTATTTCAAATACTGTCATAGTTAAAAACACAGTTTACCCTTTATTATGCTAATGCAGGTAAAGAGTAGAAGTCATAAAAACGGAACATTTCAGAAAATAGCTTACTTCCATGTTGAACTGTTAAATGAAATAGTGGCGTAGTGAGTAGCACGTTTGTCCCACAGCAAGAAGGTCGCTGGTTGAGGCCTCGGCTGGGTCAGTTGGCATTTCTGTGTGAAGTTTGCATGTTCTCCCCGTGGGTTTCCTCCGGGTGTTCCGGTTTCCCCCACAAGTCCAAAGACATGTGGTATAGGTGAATTGGGTAGGCTAAATTGTCCGTAGTGTATGAGTGTGAATGAGTGTGTATGGATGTTTCCCAGAGATGGGTTGCAGCTGGAAGGGCATCCTCTGCATAAAACGAATGCTGGATAAGTTGGCGGTTCATTCCGCTGTGGCGACCCCGGATTAATAAAGGGACTAAGCCGAAAAGAAAATGAATGAATGAATGACTTCACTTGAACTTGATACTTAATAATGCAGGGAATCAATAGTAACTGTAATGTTGTCTCTTAAGTTATTTTATTTGATCTTTTTATTTGAAAGTACAAATTAATATAATTTTATACAAAACAAAACATACAATTGTAGAAAAAAAAATGTGTACATATTAACAGTTTTATTATTAGAACAATTGACAGCTTGCATTTAATAAAATAATTCTGGATAAATAAACTAAACTCAATCTTATTTTTGCTTTTAGACCTGAGGACGGTCAACCCCCAGAGATGTTCGACAATCCTCTTTATGGCTCAATGAGTGGATCCAAAGGAGCGAAGGACCATCACCCTCCTCCAGATGCTCACTTCGCCTTTCCCAAACCCACAGACTTTGATTCAGATCGTCAGCCTCCAGTCCCGACCCCTCGCTTCCGCTCATATACCTGTTCTGAAACCAAACCCCAGTCGTCTTCATCCACAAACCTGAGCATGAGCAGCCTGCTGCCCCAGAGCATCACCAAGAAGCCTGTGGTGCCTTCACGATCTGAGGGAGGAATGATTGGCCCCAACAGACCTCCGGTGCCAGTGAAGTCCCGTTCTGGTCAGACACAAGAGCCCCAGTCAAAGCCAAGAGACTACAGGGACAGTTCAGAGCTCCCATCCAAGATTCGACCACAGAGCAGAGCAGGACAGACCAAAGATGGTACAATCACCACACTATATTGTTGCAGTCTCATACACTACAGCGTCACAGACAGTCAGCTAAATTAACCCATATGGTGCTTTTAAAACAAAAACTGGCTTTTGAGGTTTGGCTATAGCTCCTATATGGTTTTTCATATACTAAAAAACGAATTGGAATCTCGAAATTTGCTCTATTGTGTCCATTTTTAGTTATGTTCAAAAACATTCTTCTTTATTTTGGCATCTGTTTGCATTATTTAGCAACTTATAGAAAATAATGATGGAGCTCGGCATTGCAATCCGGTGCACAACCCCCTTAAGGGACACCAAAGTGTTTGAAGTAAGAGGAGCCGCTTATACTAAAATAGCTATAGTCTATGAACAGATTGAGATATCTTCATCAACGTTGGAAAACTTATGTATGGACTCTACCTGAGGTCACAGTACAACTCTGACCACATGGTGGTGCTGTAAATTGAAAAACAAACAAACAAACAAACATGTAATGTAAACATGCAAAAATGTTTAATCAGCAGTATATTTGCTAGGCAGTCATTTTAAATAAAAATAAAATGCCCCAAAAAATCGTTTAAATGTAAATGCTGAGTGAATGAACGAACCAAAGAATGAATGAAAAATATCCTTGTTTAAAACTTCTGATTATGAATTCATTATGGATTATCACTGGCTTCCAGCAACTGCCATACAGACATTCATTAAAGAGCTGAGTTCATTTTTCATAAATTAAATTTCATGATGCCACATGCTTTGTGTTTATAATTAGTTTATAATTTTTATAATTAGTTTGTGTTCATATTTAGTTGTTCCTACGTAAAAGAAATACTACTAATAATAATAATAAGAAAGCTACAGTAAATCATAGTAAATACAATAGTGCTACCATACTATAATAACTTGAATATGTCTTTTATGGTAATTCTATAGTTGCTGTTGTTATATATATATATATGTTACACTGCAATATACACCACAGCAACGACACTGAAGTATGCTACAGCAATTATTACAGTTTATGAGTTCATGATAGTTGGTACTACAGAATTCTTTAACAAGGTGTTGTAAATAATATAAACAGTATAGTACAGTTTATTATAGTACAATATTATATACATTATTATAGTAAATTTCATGTGGGTTTATTTGTGAAATATTGATTTAAACAACTTTCCTTCCTTTCAATTGCACCATCTGTCCTCAGTGCACTCTGAGACGCCTCCTCTGAAGATGGGTCGACAGCTAAAGTGAACCGCCACTACTGACTACTGACGGGCCACAACAGGAAGAGCTTTCACCGCTGATCTTCATCATCTGTTATACTTGAGACTCTGTACTGGACAAAAACATAAGCTTTTTAATCCCAGAATACTCAAATGAATAAGTGCATAAACAATGACAACAAACGCAACCTCTATATTGATTTTAGAATGATAATGAATGCTTAAAATTTTTAATAGTCATAAATTGAGTAATCCGTAATCCTCAATCCGTAACTCCCATCATCATCATCATCTGTTTAAATGTTACATTGTTCTTGAAATATTTTATTAAATAGAGAAGAGTAAGAAGTTGTAATTGTTTAATTAAACCAAGTGTTGTACAGTCATTGGTATTTTTATTTAGTTAGTTCTAAATCTGTTTAATGCTATTTAAGTCAGGGGGAAAAACTACTACCAATTTCACAGACCAACGAGTTATTCTGTGTAGTAATGTATCATGAAAAGTAAGGAATTATTACACAGTCCTCTTTTTCAAACACAGTCCTACATTATAATTACACACTCTTAGTGTAATTTCATTACCTCAAGTGTTGACATTGATTTGATTTGATTTTTACCGCTGTCATTGTTTTGTGTTCATAAGAAACTGTTAAAAGAGGGAAGAACATAAAACCATAGTTGGTGGCTGCAGATCACTAAATAGCCACCAGTATCCGTAAACATCTAATTCTGATGGCAGTTGCCTGAAAATATATATATTTTTTAAATCAACTTCTGATTTAACAATGCTTTCACCAGAAAATGTATGTATATTTTCTATAACATAAAATCTTGACTTATTGGGTTCTCATCTGTGAACAAAAGAGGTAGAGGGATATTAATGTAAGACCTCTAAATAAAATATATAGCAACTAAACTGATTTTAACTAAAAACTGCATCCAGTCAAACACATCAAGCTAAATGGTAGCTTAGCTAACATTCTGAGTATTTGATTAAATTTAGAGCAAAATGGGCCTACCAAGTCATTTTTAGGAAAAACAAATGTAAAGAAACTGAAAATAATCTATCCAACAGAAATTAAATCTGCTAAAGACTAGAAAAGATGAAAGATAGGATGTTGAGAGAGAGAGAGAGCCTAGAAACTACAGTGGAGCAAAGTATGAGTCCAGTGTAGCTTTGCTGAACACCCATCAGACTGGCACACTGTCCTATGCTTTCATGACATGTATGATAAAAGGAGGCATCTGCTCCATCATCAGACATCTGGAGGCCAACCAGAAACTGAAGAGGGTGAGAGAGGAACTGCTCAGAAGCGAACATTAAAACCACAAGGTAGAAACCAAAGCCTAGGGATTTGCTCCATGAAGCCGATAAGCTGGCTTGGGTTTGGCTTGGGTAATTCTGGCTTTGGCTTGGGTAATTCTGGGTTTTAGATGTGATGAGCAAAGCCTTCTCTGCTGGCCCAAACACAGATCAAACATTATAATCACCAAATTATTTTAAATATATTTGTTCATGAATGTTAGTTAAATCATTTCCTTGTCATTCCATAGCTTTTCTCTTGATTGCACTGATTCCAGTAGTGTATGTTTATATAAGAGCTTTTTACCAATCATATTTCAGAAATCACCTGCCTGCATCAAAGAAATCCAGAAATCTGCCTGGAGGCCTTTAGAGTCAGCAGTGCAGGATAGTCAGAACAAAGCTTAAAATGCTAAACAGGGTTGCCATAGGCGTCTGAGGCAGTAAATAAATGCTGATGAATCTGTTGCTTTGACCCAGTGGTTCTCAAACTGTGGTGCGCGGGCTTCCTTCTAGTGGTACGCGGAAGAATCCCTGAATAATAAAAGCTTAAAGTTAGTATTCGTGTGCACAGACGGCGGAACCGTGATCTCATTCGTACCAAATCACGGAAATACCGCATGTATGAATTGGTCAAGCAGTGCATTAATGCATTTAAAGAGCGCCTATTATGGGTTATTGTTCATGCAGTGTGTAACACAGCTCTAAGTGAAGTGAAAGATGCGAAGACGCTGTGCTCGGCTGGATATTATTGGAAGTGTGCGGGTGATCCAAAGATGAAACTGTGAAGAGCCAGTGGTTGAATTTAATTTTTGCAAAAATACCTCAGCATTATAACCACAGCCTTCTGCTGTATTCCCGCCATTTTTCTGACTATAGTGCTTTAGCAATCTGCACGCTTACAACAGGGGATTTGCTGGCCGTTTGTTAAAGGAAGGATCAGAAAAGACTATTGATGTATGGGACTTTGCAGAGCTTGACAGGAACTTTACAGTACACAGATCATGGAGCAGTTTCTTCTTCCATTTCACAAGTGTATGTATGCATGATTAAAATGGTTGCCTCCGTATTTTCTCCAGCCTGCAGATTGGTTGAAATTACGAGAGTTTTCTGGGAGAAATAACAAAACTCTGACTACTTCAATATTGCCGTGGTTGGCATTTCTCTCCATCTCTCGCACTGAACGCTGTCGACCAATCACAACTAAATGTCATCGGTCCAATCAGCACAGATTAGCATCGTGCTAAGGAGGGGTTTGGGAACAAATAAATCGCTGGGTTAATTAGACACATAGGCCTGTTTTTTTTTTTTGTCTGCAAGTACAGGTAATGTTTAAAATGTTTAAAGTGGCTGACAATAATACACATTAATAATAATAATAATAATAATAATAATAATAATAATAATATTAATGGGAGTTAATCTGCCTCGTTTTTGAACTGTGCAGTGCTGTAGCTGCTTAATTAGGCCTAATACACTATTTCAATATTGGTCATTATGGTGGTATTTGGAGGAATATTTTTTTTTTTTTGAGTTGGTACTTGGTGAAAAAAGTTTGAGAACCACTGCTTTAACCAAACGGATTTCGAGTTGGCTACACCCAGACCATCTAGCAAGCACACGACGATGTCAGCGTTTTCTCGTCGTTTGATTGTGACCTAGCAATTAGCATCACTCTAAATAAGTTTTATTTTTACAGACGTTGTAGATTATCAGTGCGTCCTGAAAAACTTTGACCGTCTTCTACAAGTACTTAACACTTAAGTAATGTTACATTAGATTCATTTTCATTTTTCACTCTTTTTAATCGATGTCTGCGTTGTATTCTGTCGCATTTAAATTTACATAAAAACTCAGTTTTTCCAAATCAAATGGTTATTTCCTCCGGCTGCAGACCGGACGGGAGACTTGCATGAGAATGAGACTCACGGTGTGTTAAAACCAGACTGTTAACGATTAAACAGTTACAGATTATTTAATGTTGCTTGCTCACTGTCACAGTAAAACTGTGTTAACTAATGTTAACTTGCAGCGCACTGACAGGCGGGGAGATAAAGATGAAATGCCATAAGCAGATCAACTTCAAGAAACACTTGATCATCTTATTTGTTTAATTCCAATGCTATCTATATATCTACAAATACGATTGATTTTTAAATGTTGGTAATAACTAAATTTGCAATATTTTTTTGTTGCAGTAGATGTGTCAACTTGAAATGATGGGCCAGTTGTTGAATTGGGTAATTGGGTTTCTTGCAATATTAATAGCATTTATTTATTGTCGCTAGATAAATTTATTTACTTGTTTGTTTTGCAGTGCCCTGTGGACTATATTTATTTATTTTTTTATTTGGTTGTTTGTTTGTTTGTTTGTTTGTTTGTTTATTGCTGTGGTGTCATTATGATGGAAAGAGGTAAACTCAACTGCTCCATAATACCATGGCAACAAAGAGTAATTAAAGTCGAGCTGCCATCAAGTCAAGATTGGTGCAAACTAAACTGAAACTTAACTGGCTAGCCAGTTAATCCAGCTTCATGGTACAAGCTCCACAAAACAACAGAACAGAACATTTCCACTGCTGATTTCCCCCATAATCTCAACTCAACACCAGATTCTGTCAACAGATAATCTCAGAGCTCCTTCACCCCTGCAGCCCATCTCCTCAAACCCCTCAGAAGGCCAGAAGAAAGAACAGTAGCAGCAGCAGCACAGAGCATCATCCACCAGCTACAACTTGGTGCAAACAATGATGCAGAACAATAGAAAAAAGACCACATCAAGATCCTCTGCGACTCCAACTGCCACCACATCAACCACAGATGACTGTTTGCAGAGAAATCAGTGAAGTTTCTGGTGTCCCTCCTTAAACACTGCCTTGAGACTGCTGCAAGTGGGAGTATTGGGTGCTCTGTCACACATCATTCTTCACACTGGAACCAATGATCTCAGAACAAGTAGGGACGAACTTGAGCAAGAACCGAGTTAAGCAGCCGCTTAGGGCCCAAGGGAATTAGGAGGCCCTGACCAATCAGGCAGTACTATGACTGCAGTAGGTGCAATGATATTATGCAGCCACTGAAAATAGTAGTTAGTAACAGCGCTGCCTAATATCATTATACCTGCTGCAAACATTGTACAGCAGCAAAATTCCCTCCTTTATTATTATGCCAGAATGAGTTCCAACTTCCAAGCATATCGAACTAGAAAATAGCAACTTTTTATAAATACTAATATATTATCCTATTTTTTTTTTCATTGGGTTATAAGCTTGTACATTATTCTGTTAATTACAATATTAGTCAATTTCATTGTTTAAATGTTATATTAGTTAATAAAAATTCTCTTTTGCTTGTGGAGAAAAAAAATAACCTGGATTTTGTTAATATTGTACAGAATAGTTCAGATGTAATTATATTACTTGAGACTAAACTCTTAATCCCCCTCCAAACTACAGAGAGCTCTGTGTACCATCAATTAAACAATGTTAAAAACAAGAGATTTACAAGGAATCATAGTTTAGTCATCTCTCTCAATGAATTAATTCAATTCAATAATTGCTTTATTGGCATGACAAATGTTACAAATATTTTGCCAAAGCATTTATAAAGTTTACATAAAAAAATCCATACATATATACATAATAAAAAACACTGTAAACAGTAAATAGTAGTAGTAAAAAAGATATATAATATTTAAATAAAAAATGTATTGATAAAGCATATTATTCAATACATCATATCATTCAATATATCATATTATTATGATACTCTCTTATTATTATGCTATTCTCTCTCTCTCTCTCTCTCTCTCTCTCTCTCTCTCTCTCTCTCTCTCGCTCTCTCTCTCAATTCAATTCAATTCAATTCAATTCAATTCAATAGTTGCTTTATTGGCATGACAATTATTACAAATGTATTGCCAAAGCAGTTATAAAGTTTACAAAAATAAAAGAACTTGCATATGTAATAATAATTACAAAAAAACACAGTAAATAGTAGAAGAAAAAAAATTAAAGATATATACATATATTATTATCCAATATATCATATTATTATTCAGTATATCATATTATTATTTAATAAGTCATATCATTCATATGTATCATATTATTATTCAATATATCATATTATTTAATATATCATATTATTATTCAATATATTAATATATTATATCATTCATATATATCATATTATTCATTTATATCAATAAAAATAGTAAAAGATCAGAAAAAAACTGTACATTTAACAATCAACATTGTAGGATAAAACAGTAATAAAAAATTAAAACAGTAATAATCAGGATATTTACAATGATTCAATTATAATCATTTCTCTCTCTCTCTCTCTCTCTCTCTCTCTCTCTCTCTCTCTCTCTCTCTCTCTCTCTCTCTCTCAAAGAGATAGTTCACCCAAAAATTAACATTTTGCAATCCTTTACTCACACTTGACTGGTTCCAATCCAGATTGAATTTTGTTTTCTATTTTCAAGAATCTTGAGAACATGTACACGTTCCCAACATTCTTCAAAAGATCTTAAGATGGGGAAATGGTTTGGAACAAATCAATTAAGTAAACTATGACAAAACTTTCATTTTTGGATACAATATCACTTTACATTATCAAGAAAAAGGTTATGTCCAATATGCTGTGTTATGTTTTACAGTTTGGCTTTTTGTTGGTGAACTGCTTGTTTTGTTTTATAAATGGGGAAATAACAAGAGAGCAGAATACTAACCTGAGCCCTGGACTGTGTTTTGTTATTATTTGTCTCCATCTGCTGATAAAAGAGGGGATTGCCAGCTATTGCCAAAAAGCGCTATGGACGTGTATGAGCAAGTTCTCTGAAATAAATATCAGGTTCATCTTCTGGCATAAAGTTTACAGTTTTCAGAACATTTTTACATTAATTTAACGATTATTTATAAACCACTGCCGGAGAAAAAAATATTCGAGATTTGTACAAAACGCAAAAAAATAAAATAAAATAAATAAACATGCATATCTCGCAACCAATGAGACTGTTACGTCTTCATTCTTTTAGCCAATAGAAACACAGAGTGAAAGACCCGGCAGCTTTTTGATGACGTATGTGATCTGAAGCACAAAGCCGCGTGAAAATGGTAAGTGTTGTTATTTAGCAATATTACACAGTGATTTACATTTAAGGAAATAATAAACTTGCAACGACCAACTATTTGTCATGTTTTGGGTTTCTGTTAACCACTGTGTACGCGAGGAAGGAATAAACACTGCTTCCTGCTAACGGCTAACGTTAGCTTTCCTTCAAGGCCAAATTAAATTGTTAACGTTCATTCTCGAACAGTTATTGTCCCCTTAAATGCCCAACAGAAACAACTCTTGCTGATATTTAACTCTTACTTTTATATTAAAGTCTTGGTATTTTGTTTGCCTGTGTAATTTAGAAAACAGTGTTGTATGCTTTCAGTATATATATTTTCTCATTTGGTCTGTTGCTAAAACGTGAAGGTTTAATCACATGTTATAGTTTGGCTGTTTAATTCGCTGCCCCCCTCATATTTTGAGAGTAACTCCTATAAATATTTATCCCCAGCTCTTCTACTCGTTTTTCAAGTCTTTGGTTGGCAAAGATGTTGTGGTGGAGCTCAAGAATGACTTGAGGTGAGTGCTCACCTTCCTTTTATTAATGGTATATTTTTAGAAATGGAATATATACAATTTTTAATGTATGTGCTAGCTCATGAAACTATGAACACATCTATTTTGCAGCATATGTGGAACATTACATTCAGTTGATCAGGTATGGAAACTGACTCCACATGTTTATTAAAATATAAACAAATATTGGGCGATTTTTAGTATTAAGTTAAATTTGCCGTTTGTTTTTCCTTCACAGTACCTGAACATCAAACTGACAGATATCAGTGTCACTGATCCAGAAAAATATCCGCACATGGTGAGAAATGGATGAAAATGAAACTTGTAATCTAGTGTCTAATTTCTTTATCAATATCAACAGCAAAGTAAATTACCAATACTTGGTCTCGTAGTGGCTATTATATGAATGCAATGTATTAAAGCTAAAACCTTTTTAATATGTTTTTTATTTTAACACTTTTATTAAAATGTTAATAAGCACAACAGAAGCCTGTTCTGTTCATTAGATGTCTTGGGAAATTAAGATTTCAGTCAGTGAAATTCGGGAACACTGATAATCGAATTAATTCCTAAAGTAATTTAGATCAGGCAATTGCATCTGTGATTAATGAAATTTTATATTGATTTAGGTGCGCAACAAGAGGAACTTTGGTTTATACAGATGACTCTTTAATATTGTTTTGTTTTAGTTGTCTGTGAAGAACTGCTTCATTCGTGGATCAGTGGTGCGATACGTTCAGCTTCCTGCAGATGAAGTGGACACACAGCTACTACAGGATGCTGCACGCAAAGAAGCTACACAACAGAAACAATAATGTTTATATTTCAAAATAGTTTTTTTTTTCTCTTAATGTTCACAAGCATCATCTGTGGCGTTTTGTTGATTTAAATGTTTTTCTTACCTGAAACATGTAAAGTTTGGATATTTTTTTTTGCTTTGATTTTTACATGTTGTCATAAAGCCTGTTATTGAGGGTGTAATTTCCTTTTTTTTTTTTTTTTACTTGACAAGTTAGTGGTTGTGTGCTTTTAATGAGTGTTGGTAAGGTTCTGTACTAAATACCAATGACTTTTAGTTAGATTCACATATTGATGCAAAAATAAAGTTTTTTCCCTCTGTTTTCTCACTTTCGTTTTGATGAAAAAGCCTGATTTTGTTGGAGTTCAGCTGACAACATTTGCACAAATTATATTAGTGGAATGCAGGTGTTTTGGTGAAGGCAATAGTTTACAACCTAGTCTCAAACGTAAGTGAGCTGTTTTAAGTAAAAAAAAAAAAAAAAAAAAACTGTTCATACTGTTCCTAAAATATAAATCAGTGCCTTTGTTTTGTGTCAAGATTGTAAGGCACGTTTATGTGCTAATTAAACTAATTATGGGTTCATCTAAGCAAATGTACAACACATTAAAAATAATGTAGCTCTTAAAAGTTTTAGTTCAAAACCAATTAAAATTTTCAAGTCATCTCAACTTCAGTCAAGTGACAAATATATTAAATTGAACTGATTAAAAAAAGGGTGAAACTTGATTATATAATCAAATAATATAATTTGTTAAACACTGATGTTGGAGGATTACTTATATATATATATATATATATATATATATATATATATATATATATATTTATTATTATTATTTATTTATTTATTTTTTTGCATAATGCAGTGACGATTTAGCTGTTTTGAGTGTCATTTTGCATTGTACTTTAAACGGTGACAAATCAAGAGTTTCAGTTTTGATTATTTATTTTCAACGTAGGCGACACTTTATCTTACACAGGTCTACTTTAAATCCCTAAAAGTGAAAGTGTGTGGCGAAAACTGTCGATACAGCTTTCTCCAAAAAAAAAAGTAAATTTCTTAGTAACAGAGTTCACTTTAAAGTTGAATTTTAAAAAGTTTAAATAACATTTACGATATTTGTTTTTAGGGACATTAAGTATATTTTAACAGTTTCTAATTCACTTTATTTGAGCAGTTTAAAACACCCTTTTAAGCATTCGCTAATTGGCCACTAATAAAAATGTTAATTTGTTTGAACCGGGTGAACCACAAAATAGACAAATTGCCATCAGCCGGTTTGTTCGTTTTCTTGGTCTGGTTCGCAGGTTACTCTTTAAATAAACAGATAGGCATTCGAGTTCAATGACAATGGTAGGTGTGACTATTTTCGTATGCTTTTGCAAATAGGTTTTTCCCCCTTCACAAACCCAGTGTGAACTCTGAAAGTTAATTAAGCTATTATGGCCCTTGATTTTCACAACATTTAATTTGGTGAAATAAATTCTACGCGGAATTAACTTTATTGAGATCTCGCTGCACATTTTTTTTTTTGTGTGTGTACTGGTGTTTAGGCCTATCACTATATAAGGTTAAAGCACTTCTCGCCATTTTACTTAAATATAGCATATTGGCTACCGGTTTGACTACTGGTTTAATGAGGGGATATAAAAAAAAATCAAATGGCTCTGTGCTTTTAGGAGGAAAGCAAGGATGAGAGCTTCGACATGGCCGAGTGTTCTGACCTACACCACAGAGAAGTAAGTTTAGATGACGACGTTTATATCAACTAGCATATTCAACATCTAGCTAATTATGAGTTATTGACCAATTTAGCTGCCTGCTGACATTACCTTCTCGTTTAGATGAAAGACTGCATTACCAAAGGTTTTGCTCTGAACTCCTTACTTCATGAACTGTTGGAAGAGAAGGTAAGTGTTTTGTAAAGAACTAAAGTATGTTTTTATGTTTGCAGTGACAAATTTTGATTTCTGTTGTTAGGTTTCTACTCAGAAGAAGCATCATTGGATTCTCGGACATGAGGACCTCAATGATACTCTAGTTTATGATTTTGATGTGGAAGAAGCAGCGTGAGCTTTTAATCAATGTATGTATGGGGATCCGTTCACCTTTTGACTGAAAGGATTTTATTTTTTAACTTTGGCTAACTGTAAAATCTGTAAATAAACTATATGTATTTACATGTTTTCAGTTTGTTTGTTGGAGACCCTCTCTCACAAAACCATTTACCCAGATAAGACGTGCACATTTGCAATATATTTTAAAGAGTATTTCATCTGGAAAACACCCTCTGTTTAAAAGGATCTGGTAAATGCTGTTTTAAATGGAGAATTCATTGAATGTCTTATTCTAAAAGTCATTGAATGTCTTATTCAAAAACACCTCACAGACATATTCTAAATTTACCTTTAACATGTGACTGATGATATCTTAAAGGTGTTGCACATGAGCAAATATCTATACAATAGGTTTTCAAATGTAAACTGTGCTTAAATAAAACAATGAAAAGAGCAATAGAGACCATCATGGGGTTGGAATTGTTAAAGTTACAATGGAAATCAGATTAGTTTTAATGATCCATTGGGTCTCTGTGCCTTCTACCGGTGGTGTGTTAAGACCAACAAATCCTAACTGAATATGTCTCAAGTGAAAACATTAAATGAATGGGCTTTGGTTTGTACTTTTTAAAATGGATTTTGTAGTCTACATTTGAAAAGTAGGCAAATGTTATTATCATATATAGACACACATTACTACTTGTATATAGAGAGTTAAGTGCTTGTGGAATAATAATTAAAAGTACCTACTTAAGACTAACATTTTGAATGAATCAGTACATACAAATGTAACTTTACACAGCACGCAGTGAGAAGTTTGGATCTTTTTAACTCTGACAAGTAAGCCTAACTTCAGTCAAAGCATGTTTCTGTTTAATCTTGTGTTTATACAGATTTCTGTAAGAGTTCTGTTCAAATAGGATTGAGATGTCCTCACTAATTTAGTGTGCTTAGTCAAACGTATACCCAGAAGTGAAAGACAAGGTCTCATATTAGAAATGCCCTGAAATATGCAGAAATCGAAATTTGAAGTGAATTTTATTATTATTATATTTAATTATTATTATTATTATTATTATTATTTTATTTATTATCTTAACACAAAAATGGTTTTTCAATAGTTAGTGGAAAACTTAAAGTTTTGATTCACCTCAAATATTTGCTATTTTAGTAAAATTGCAGAAATTTGGAGTATTTATTTTCTATGGAATTCTTAAGTAAGTGTAGAACCTTAGATGTCTGTGGCCCTATTTCCAAAAAGCAAAAATAAAGACAACAACAACTTTGGTTTAACAGCTAGAATATATTGGCTCAGTGTAAAAACAATAGAGGTCAGTGGAAATCCCCCTCCATGGTAGAAAAACATGCATGTTGTATTGTTGCATTCGAGGCTAAATTGCTAATTTTTTTTGGTTTATAAGGAAGCAAAAGAGTCCCAGACCTGTTCCACTGTAACCCAACAGGATCTGATACCTTTGGTTTGTAAAGCAGTTTTCTGATCCCTCACCTTAACCCCCAGAACAACTTTTGTTATGCTGCAGGCTTGCATAATATGACCTTGTGTTGAATGCATTTAGTAAGCTTTTTATTGTTGCTATGACATCTCACATTACATGATGTATTTTAGATGGTACAAACTATGATAGTGTGTGCACTGTCCATCTGAGCAATAGTTCTGGAGTGAAAAATCATTTTGTCTTTTGTATATCAGTAGACGTAATTGTTGTGTTTTTGATGGAGTTGCTTGTCATTTGTTGACAACCTGTGTAACTTTTGAGAAATGTCAGAAAACCTAGCTGTTGAACTACTGTGGTTCATTCTTTTATCCTGTTACTCTATACTTTAGTGCTTAACAAGGAACTGATACAACAGAGGTGTGGAGCTTCCAGTATTCCTTTTCACTACCTCAGGCTTGTGGTGATTTGGTTCCCTGCTTTTTACCTTGACTCTCTAACAATTCTGCCTTTGTTGTAGAATGCAAGACTACCCATAATGCTAAATGGAAGGAAATTCCCTTTAAGTAATAAATAAATAATAAAAAGGCCAAGAATTAAATGTACTAGAGAATAATTCACAGTGACGCGTTTCTTTGAACTTTGAATTGATTCAGATGTTAGAAATTTTGTATAATTAATTTATATAAAGACATTTGTGAATTGTGTAAAATAACCCTGACAAAGGATTCACTGTCTTTCTTTTGCCCATGTGGCCCCTGAATACAGTACACACATTGGTCTCTTTATTAGAGGCACATTGCAATAAATGTTCCTTGAAGATTTTGGTTGATATTGACCAAATGTACAGATTTATTAATTGCACATCTATGCTCCAAATTCACCATCAAAGTTTCGCTATTGCAATGAAATGTGGTGAGCACATGTAATTGTGTAGTGGAATGGTTTAGACATGGCTAGCATCAATACTCCTGATAAACTGGTATTTAAACAATGCTCCGTTGAAACTAGGGGTCCAAAGTATGCCAAGACACTCTCCTCCACACCGTTATACCACAACCACCATCATGGACTGTTGAGGCAAGGCAGGGTGGATCCATCCTTCCATGTTGTTTATGGCTATTTCTGAACTTGGTGGCCTTACCCATTAGACCAGTCAACCTTATTCCAGTCTTTTATTTTCTTGTGTTTGTGAGCCTGTGTGAATTGTAGCCTCAGTTTCAAATTCTTGCCAGTTATAGCCCATCTTCAATGTTTAATGTGTATTCAGAGGCACTGTTCTGCAAACATTGGTTGTAGTGAGTGATTATTTCATTTGGTGTTGATTGGTAACAGCTAGGTATTCTACACTAACATCTGGCGTCAGCAAGGCATTTTCAAGAAAAGAGCTGTATCTCACTAAATATTTCTCTGTAAACCCTAACGATGGTGCAGAGAAATCCCAGTTAAACGCTTTCTGAGATACTTAAACCAATGTGCACTAACAACCATGTCAAAGTCACTTCTTCACATCTATTTTTTAATTTATTATTATTATTCTTTTTTATGCATTCGATCTCTTTTGGATCTTAGCAGATTGTCTTCACCTTTTATACATGTCTATAAATGAGTACGTATATAAGTGTACAAATGCACTTTTCTGTCATGTGTTTGGCTATTTGCACCAATTAAACTGACTTGGGCTGTATCTGAAATTGCCCCCTATACTTAAATAGTGCATTTTTGAGGAAGCAGCCATTTGTAGTAGTGCTCAACCATAGTTATTTCAATTGCACTCAATCCCACTGTAACAAGCATATAACTGATATACACTTAATGGCTAGAGAATGCTCATGATATTCCCCTTTGAGACTTTGTGCACTGAATGAATTCAAAATATTTTAATTAATACACAAACAATTTTACACATGGCAGCAATCAAAATATTTTTTTTTCCATTACTAATTATTATTTTATACCATTAATATTTTTATTTTAATTATTTAATTTTTACTAACCAGCAAAATGGCATCCTTCCTGTGCACTCGTTTTTGAAATGGGATGTTGTGGTCAAATATACTCGTTTACATTCAGTTCTTTTGGACTGCAGTAGTCAACATTTGAAATGAATCAAAATAATAATAATAATAATAATAATAATAATAAAAATAAAAATAATTAGATCCACTTCAGATATTGACTAATATATATTAGTGCTCTAATTTAGGGAATAGTGAGGCTGTTTCAGAAATAGCTATGGTATCTGAGGAGTGCATAATAAAAAGTCTTTACACAAGTGTTAGACATAGAAATCCAATACTTTTATTTTACATTCATACATCTATATTTTACAATAAGCTTAATGCATTTTTTTATTATTTAAAAAAGCCCAATCCCAAAACAAGTCCTGAAAATGTATAGCTCGCGCAATGAGTTGCATTTTTTTTTTAAAGTGTGTGAAAAGCAATTATAAAGCACACATGCACACACACTCACGCCTTCCGTCCTTCTGTCCGTGAAAACATTCTCACATGTCTACGCACTCAAAAAAGGGAAAATAAGGACATGTGTTGCCCTTCAGTTGTACCTTAATAGAGCTGGGCTGAATGAAAAGAAATTCAGACACCGTTGAGAAAGGCACCTTGAGTACACAGTGTATACACAGACAAAAAGAAAAAGACAATAGTATAACCTTTTACTGTAGCTTCTAGAACAATGACAAAACTGTAAACTTTCACTTGCCAAATGAAATAAAAAGTCACGTTTCTATACAAATACATCTGAAGCAAAATATCTCCTTGGTCATAACATAGCAGTACCTTTTACTTTTTTAATCATCATCATTATTACTTCTGAATGCATATGTCACCATGTCAGATCGGCTCTGCCAGCAGAGAGCGATCTTAATGTGAAGTAACTACATTTTGTCACAATAGTTATGCAGTTGCCTACATAGTGAAAGTTTATCAGTGGCAACCCACCTCATGCATGTTTTCCATTTCAGAGAGCAGCCATCATTCAAAAGTACACAACAAAAACCAAGTAAGATATTCAACGCTATAGTCACAGTTAGGAGTTCCTCTTGCAAGACAGAGGCCGTTCCAACATAGTGTAACCTGTACATTTATATATAAAAATCTATAGACACACAATTCTTTGCCTTGCAAGAAATGTTCGACGCAAAATATTCCAACCTCAATCAAAATCCCCCATACCTTCATAAAAGTATGTTTTGTTTGTTAGAAAATACTGTATTTTCAAAAACCGGATTCAAATGTTTTACATTCCATCCTTCTTCCAACAAAATAAAGCTTTTTGTAACTCAAAATGTAAAAACACTCTCAACATCAATATATATATTTATATGCAAATATAAACAATAAAGTGACTACAAGAGACCATATTGTGGTTCTATGTTCAAATGTAGAGGAAACCCGTTTAGACTGGCAGTTTAAGCCAGTTAGTTTTTTTCTTCTTCTCCTTGTCCGATTGACACAGTGTGGCACTCAAATTTAGAATGATTGTACAAGTCAGGTCATATAATGCCATGGTCAGGTCTTCCCATAAGTGCCTGCTCAGCATGCCTTTGTCAGGTCGGTTGGTAGGTCTGTCGAGGACATGCGATACTGGATCTTGGTATTGGTGATGGCACCATGTTTCTGTCGGAGGTGTAACCGCAGCTGACTCTTGTGGCGAAAATGCAAATTGCATTTCTCGCACTACACAAAAATAATAATAAAAAAAAAAAGAACAGCATTGTAAGTCATAGATGATTCCTTGTACTTTATTGATATAGGTATGATATCACTGTGTACATGCTTACATGATAGGGCTTTTCTCCTGTGTGTATCCGCAGGTGACTTTTCAGCGTCTGCAAATGGCGGAAACGAGTACCACAGATCTCGCATGGATATGGCTTCTCTCCGGTATGAATCAGAACATGAGCCCGAAGGTGAGCAACCTGTTCAAAGAGGTCATGTTATTCTTCCAAATGACTTTTGCTAAGCCTAAGCAATTGACTGCGTCAAAGTACTCACCTGCACAAATCTAGCGCCGCATGTCTCACACTTGTATGGCTTTTCTCCTGAGTGAATTCGCGTGTGGGTTTTGAGGTTAGCGGGTCTGTTGAACTGAGCCCCGCAGATATTGCATCTATACGGTTTCTCTCCTGCAGCACAAGTGAAAGGAGGTTAAGCAAAACATCGAACACTGAAGCCAAAATGACATTTGTAGCAGCGGCTGTTTATTTTTACCGGTGTGAACTGTTTTGTGACTGGCAAGGTTTCCCTTGTAGCGGAATGCTGCTTGGCAACGGTCACATTTGTATGGCTTGTCGCTGTGGACCTGAAGCGTGTGGCGTTTCAAGGCTTCCTCCTCTGCAAACTTGGAGTCGCATTCATTACAGAAGTATGTTCCATTTTCTGTGAGGCAGAGAAATGTTTTGGGTTGGTTTTGGAAGACGCAAACAGGTTTTTAGGAAACTATTTAGAAAAAAAACAAAACAGAAAAAAAGAAAGAAGTGTCTTACCACAACTGGAATCAGAATACTCGGAGTGCATCTCGGACATCTCCTCAGCCAGACGCGAGGCAGATGTGTTGGGGCAGACGTCAGAGTGCTGTGGAGACTGGGAGCCACAGGATGAGCATTTTAAATGGTTCATATAAAGAGAAGAGTGGCTGTCGACGTTTCTCTGCGATCCCTCCAGACTTCTGCTGAGAAAAAAATGCCACATTTTTAGCTCATTTTGCAGAGGAATTTACTCTAATTTTTATAGGATACTGAATGAATTTCACACATTCCAGCTAAGAGGTAAATCCTCTGTGTGCTTTAAGAGGATTGGAATGGATGAAGAAAATTCAATCTGGCTTTGTGGAGATGGTGGGTGGAGAACTGTTTCACAAAATACTCACAAACCTGCAGTTTAAAACTTTATTGTATTACAAACAAAACCTCCTAATTGATTTCTGTGAACTAACTGTAGGATGACAGCTTTTTAGGCATTTAAGAGATTGATGATGAGATCACCTGTTGATGATGTTGTTGAGACGGCTGGCCTGAGGCGCAGTGAAGTCTTCGCCCTGCTCACTAATCTTTGTTGTCGCTTTTGAGTCAGGATGTTCTGAGTCAACATGGTGAAGGAAAGCAGACAAGCCCGGCCTCTGCGGGGAGTGCATTCCAGGGTCAGGAGGATTGGTCTCCTCTTCCTTGGAGCTCTGATTGAGCACAATGAACTTGTATTTCTTCCAGTTGCGAGCTTTAGGATCTGGTGTACCTTGAGAAGTTAGAGGTTGCAAGGCCTGTGTGAGAGCAGCATTTTTGCTGCTGCTTGATTCTGTTGGGGAGTTGGGCTGGCAGTCTGATTTGAGGGGGCTCTGGGGGCTGCTCATCAAGGTTTTGCGCCCGTTGGAGGATATGCCCATGGAGTAGTGTTGGTGGCTCAAATGTTCCTCTGCCAGGGAACTCTGCTCTTTCCCGCTCTCCCTCTGCTGCTCCTGAGCCAGGCTGATAAAGCCATGCTTTCTGGAGCTCAGCCCGATTGAATGGACAACTCCCTCCAACGTCTCCCGCTTCATATCTTCATCTCTTCCCAGCTCCCTGGAGGAGTATGACCCAGTGTGGCAAACAGTTGAGCTCCCACTGGTAGCACTACGGGTGAAGTCATTCAGCACTGGGTTGTTACCGTCACCCGGCGAGCAGTGTTTGTGATGAATGATGCCTCCTTTTGAGAAGTCGGAGAAAGTGTTTTTAGTGTCTGTCAGCTTGCAAAGAGGAAAGGGGAAACCTTGCATGGGAAACTGGCCATAAAGGTACGAGTTGTTAGGAGCATTGACCCCGTTAAACATGCAGACACCATAGGGTCTCCCGTCTCTGAAATTCGCTGATCGGCCAGACACATTATCCATCACCTCATGGGGTCTGTAACTGTGAATGTCTTGAGGTAAAAGCAGGGGGCTGACCAGAAAGTCCTCTCTGGGTAGTTTGATGGAGGAATCACTGCAGAAAAATAAGACTCAAATTAAAGAACATCTGTTTTTCTTTCACATTCAAGTATGGCACTTTGTCTCACATTCCACTTAACCTGCTGTATTTTGAAGGGTGTCATTTATCAGCAAATCAAAATATACCTGGACTTTATGAATCTGTGGCAGGTGTCAACAACGTGGTCCATCTGCAAGTAGATGGCTGTGTTCATGATGGCCATGATGAGGCTCTCCTTCAGTGTGAGACGTGAAGTGTACATGAACTCCAGAAGGATTGCGAAACCCTCTGGGTCGACCTTCGGGTCCAGACTGATGGCGTTCAGGTTACATTTGTGTGAATCGGTAAAGATAGAGTAGAAGAGCCCACTGCGGAGAAATTATGATTTTAGTAAACTTTTTGGGTCGTACTTTAACACGTTCCCACCACAGAAAAGTATATAACAAAAAACAAACAGCCTTCCATTATACCTGCATGCCATAAGGACTGTTTTGTGTGCTCGAAACTGTTGTCTGTTGACCAGAATCGTGACATCTGTGAGGATATCTCTGCTACGCAGTCGGTTCAGGTTGAGCAGAACATCACTTGCATGACGCGTGAATTGGATGCAGCTGTCGGCTGCACAAGCCATTTTTTCTAGATCTGTTAGGAAACAATGCGAACTGTGAATGATGCAATCGACACTCACTTAACAACATGCAGTAAAATAAGAAAAGTTGGGTAATATTCTAACATCACAGTATTTATTAAAGCTTATATTAGCGTTTAAAAACTTCACAAAGTTGATGCTTTTTACCCCTTTTTGGGAGGTCTGTCAAAACATCTATTAAGAATAGTTTTTTCCTGTTATGCATCCAAAAAAAAAAAGTTGTCATTGCGTACCTCCTCTGCTTTCTCTTACAAAGGAACACAAAAGAGGATACGCTATGGAGAATGACAGCCTCAGTCGCCATTCACTTTCATTGCAACTTATTTATTTATATATTTTTGCATATACTGAAAATGAACGGTGACTGAGGCTGTCATTCTGCCTGACATCTCCTTTTGTGTTCCACTGAAGAAAGCAAGTCATTCAGATTTTTCACAACAGGGAGGAGAGTAAATGATGACAGACTAATCATTTTTTGGGTGAACTATCCCTTTAATCTGAAAAATCAATTATATGTACAGTCCTCAAAAATACTGCCTTGTTTCTCTCCCCATCTCCGATAGGGGGCGACAAATGATGAAAGTTTACAGAACTGACGTCCATCCACGTGCAGTACTTCTGTCAGGTCTGAAAGTCATTATTCATCCTACATAAAATTGTCGGACAGCATTTATAGGAACTTTCATCAAATTCATTTGTTAAAAGGCTAGTCACGGAAAAGGCATATTTTTCTTAGTATCTCAATTTCACATTTACACAGTTTTTGCCTTCCAAAGAAAATTGCTTCTTTCCCTGCGATTTTAAAGTCTTTATGTGTGGAGAAAAAAAACTCGAATGAGTCATGGGAAAATGTCGTTAGGCTGTTTATTGCAGCTCTTTGGACCGATACGCTTTACTATTGAGGGATGGGTGTAATAACAGACAAAGTAAAATAGTCAACAAACACAGACCATGAATTATGTTAATTCAGTAGAAGAGTTTATTTTTGTAATGGATTAATTCTGTGATAGCCTCACACGTGTTTTTCTCTCTACCGTTGATATACTCAACCAATCACCTCAGACGGTTCTCCCAGTCACATCTGGCGCCTTGACACAAATAGTTTCGCTGGCCGCCTTTAAATAGTTAGGCGAACATTTCTCAGATGTTGAACATTCAGTATTGGAGATTCTGTTTCCATTTGAGACTACATAACATCAATATCCCGACCGCGAGCTGTCATGATGCCAAAGCAGCTTAATCAGCCCGTGACTCTTGTAATGCTCTTGTGTGAGGAGGCGAAACACGCAGATGACCGAGAGAGGAGATCAGGATTTTAACGAGTGGACAAACAAATAAAAAAAACACGCAGAGACGCACGGAAACTACCACAACATTGCAATACGCCAACTCTTTACAATGTTTTTGACAATTCAACCCAAACTTTTATAACCGCTCGTTCACGTTCTCCACAACTACTTTTAATATTTTAGAAATGTAAAGTTTATCTTCCACGAGATGTCACCCGGGGACCGTTTTGACATTCAGCGTTACTATGCGACACCGACAACACCTGCGACTCTCGTATCAAGTCATATTTGGCAGATTCACCGGCATTTGAGCTGTCTTAAATCACTAAGACGGTAAACAGAACGCCAACTTCTCACGAACACAGAAAAGTGTCAAGAGTAGCCTACACGCGTTCCGCTGTTGAGCTCTCGTGTCTCACGTTCTTCGTTTCCATCTTAAGTGCAAGCCTAAATCTTATTTAACACTTTTATCCTATGTAACTGAACGCCAATAAATGTGCTCACTCACTCCCCGAATAGAGCCCGCTCCACAACACGCAAAGAACGGACAGAGATTTATGAGGCACTCGTTCGCTCAATGCCAAACAGCACTTTAAATAGAGTCCATACCGATTTATACATATGTATTTCATTTTGGTATCTATTTGGTGCCTCTCTGACTCAAATTGGCTACACGCGTTGAAACGTACTCTAAAACTGAATAGAACACATTGCTGAGAATTGACACATATGCACACAGAAAAGAAAACATTAAACTACTAGAAAGAAACTCGCGCAGGCTGCTTCTGCTACAATGTGACAGCTACTGCAGAACGATACAAACTTTTCTATTGGATCTCTACTGCCGAAACACGTGAAATGCAACAATGTAAAAGTCTCTGGAACCTTTGTAAACCTTATCAACAATGCACTTGACATAAACATTACATGCATTTTCAAACATGGCATAGTCTGCGTTTCGGGAAAAAATAAATAAAGGCAAATTGCAAATGCGCTCAACAGTAGTGCAGCCAAATCAGAAACGGTTATTAGGATGTGATTTACACCAACACAAACAAACTGCGAACACAAAGTACACGCTTTTGGCACAGGACAACAAAACCAAAACGTCACGAGAAAGAGCGAGCAAGAGTACAAACTCCGGGTTTTGAACTAGTTTTAAAACGTGCGCTTATAAAAAAAGAGGAGTGAAATTATCTGATGTCTTTGCTAACGCTTCTGTTTTTATATTTAACCACGCAGTGCACAAACCCTGGTTTATATTAGTATCAACCAAGTGCTATTTAATCAACTCTGTAGCTTGTCTAGTTTGGCTGCTTTGGTACCGCGTCTGAATTTCCACCCCTCTTCTGCACGCACTATTTACGACCCCACGATCCCGCAGTGAGGACTGACAGTGCAGTGTAGTTCATGCAGGACGACCTGAACTGTCAAAACTATTTTTACCAGCCAGACCCACTGCATTAACAATCTGCTCTGAAAACTCAACAAAATGCCTTAAAATCAGCCGAAATAAACGTTTAACCATAAAATCCAATAAAACAGCCTAATGAACATGTGTGACAAATGGCAACAGCGCGCCAGAGGAAAAAGAATGTAAAAAAATCACCTGGTAGTGCTTTCCTAGAAACTTCTTGCATCACCACTTCTAAGAACCCCAGTTCTAAGAATCAGAAGAGCTCAATTCTCGGAATTTGAGCTGGCGACCATACCATTTTTAGAGGGCAGGGGAGTGTCGTGTTTTGCTTTAAGTTCGCATTTCTTCGGTTATTGCTAAAAATGTGATTTCACATCACTGCACTTCGATAATAAAACATAATGTTTTCGTAAACGACGTTTAAAATGTAAAAGAAATCATTATATTACCCTAACGATTGAGAAAAATAGTTGCACTCGGTGTTCAATTCCTCCTTTCTAATGGACGCGTCCAGACAGAGACGGTCACGTGGGTAGAGAAAGTGGCTTACGTACGTTGTCTTTTTAGCCCAGCCTCAAAATACTCAGAACTAATTTGCTATTCCATGACATAAGCAAAGTGTCCATTCGTTGCTTTTCACTGTATTAAACCCACGGCCATAACCCAGTCTTTACAGAACATATCTGGAGCGCTTATTCACACGGACATGTTTTGTTTATTTATTGTGTTATTTTTTATACCTTTTTCCTATTATGTTGCCTCTTCAAATCTGTGGACCAGCTGGCCAGTGGGCACAAGGGTTTGTCTGATTGGGATTACATACATGAACATTGAGGCATTGTGCTTGCATACCGGCTTTCTCGCGTCTGGAATGTCGTTAATTTTATTTTTTGAAAATAGTAACTTTGATTCAAACTGCTTTGTTCTCGTCGTGGTTTGTCTGTCACGTCCATATAACCGGTAGGCTATGAAGACGAACTGCCCTCGAATGGTTTAGGTAATTGTGTTTGGGAGGAATGTTGATAAATATTTATTTGACGCGTTAAAAACGCTTCGTTTCGGAATTGTGCAGGCTACTTGTCAACTGACGCGCGAGCGCTTGTCTCTAGATGAACGCAGCGACAGAGGCAACAACTAACTGACCAATTAATCTTATTCTGCGTACAGCTCCGCATTACTGAACATTTGTGAAGCCGCGCGATCTGTATAAACTGATTTTACATTCCGTGCTTTTGAAGTGTCACATATCCGTCTCGGTGAAACTCGATGACAGCATATTAAAAACAGCAGTTCGTGCAAACACTTGTTGTTTAGGCCCACGGGTATTAAATATATATTTGTATGCGCGTTCACTGCGTTAATCTGTTTGCTTTTCAATGGTCTTTGCTAGTTATTTTTTAAATAATATTTTCTTCTTAAAGCGTCGAAACTTTTATAAACTGAATTTAAGCTGCAAAAACCGACATATCAGCATCTTTTCACTAGTTAACCCTAGGCCTCCTTTTATTAGCCTGTAGGGCACACATATGAAGCCTCCAGTAGTTTAATGCCTTTTTCAGACGTACCGCAAAATATTGGAGAATAAAAAAAGAATATCTGATATTTTTCTATCGTTACTCTGTTCAAAGTTTTGCTAAACATTCTTGTTAAGTTAGCTGAAATCGATGCAGATGTGGACATATTTTATTCTGTCAAGGCCATGCGGTGATTTTGAAAAGCATCTGTCAGAAAGCATAAGGAGGAGGAGATGACACGTCTGTTAGCTGCTTTGAGCATATTCTCTTCCTCTTCCAAGTCAACATTTTTAGTATCTGTAAAGTTCTGAGCACGACCAGTTAGTCATGGTACAAAACCATAAACAGTGGGGGAAAAAAGGGTCCAAACGCACGTCAGGCGTCGTGTTTTCCAGATTACACTCAAAGCATCTTTAAAAAGTCTAGCAAGCTCCATGAGTTTTCTCATTCGGAGATAACTGTAGTTACTGCGGTATCCCTCGAGACACATTAACTCATTAGAACACCTGATAAAGTGACAGAAAAGAATTGACCCATTAAATAAACAGCGGTCAAACTGAAGACCGTAATTTACGTCAGGTATTCTGAGTTACCGCTGGTTTAGCGAGCACCATCCTCGATGTTTGTGTCCGTGATAAAACGTTCTGTTTTTAGCTCATATTTTAAATTTAGCCTATATTTTAACAGATATGGTCTCTGATGCATATTCTGGTTTCCAGGAGATTAATTTTTGTAAGGTAAAGTGCTGAGTAACGAACAACATGAACTTAATATGTGAGCATTCCCTTGGGCATTTTATAATCTCACTTTGTTTCTTGTCACTGAAATTAATTATTATTGTATAATATAGGCTATGCAGCGTGAACTCTGGAATGCAAGGAACTTTTCCATTGGGTCGTAAATATTTGGTCTGCTGGTAGTTTTGGAGTGTCTGTTGCTCTTGACGTTTTTGTATTTAAGGCCTGTTTAGCTTGTAGATTTTGACATGATGTCCTTGCATCCTTTTTATTTTTGTTATGAGGATATCAAAATGAATAGCAAAGAGTGCTTTATATTATTAAACTCATTTTGCATATTTTTTGTACAATCTGTTTTATAACCACATGTAATAAGTTTGTTATTTGCTATTGTGTATTGTAAATGTGTGTAGATGCATATTGAGAGATAATAAATAAAATAGTTTTTACTACATTTTGATGTCAAGTGTTTGATTTGCTTACTTTGAAGCTAAGCTTTTGTGGCGTATGCATGTGGTGCATCTTGAGACGTGAATCAGAAATATGAACTGAATATCATATTAGAGGTTGTAAGAATTGATTATTAATGGTGTTGTAATCACACTAGTTGTCATATTTCCTCCTGTAAGGCTAACTGTAAACTCTGACCTACATATACAACCTTTTACATAACAATCACCTGTAGTTTTGAACTTGAGTCGAAAGAAAAGTCACTAGGAACTCCTGTCTTTTTTCATATTATTCTGTTAGTTTTTGTGTTGAGGGAAATAATACGAGGAAATGGAACAAATAGAAGTTTTGTAGTGGATAAAATTGTGTTTGTATTAAAGATGATGGGTAGTGTACATTTATTCTATATGGCAAACAATGTTTACCAGATCTATTAAATCTTAATTGGTTTGTTCACTTTGGGTTTGACATGTGGATTACCGAGTGACTGACTTTCTGACATGCTCACCTGGGTAACTGCGTTTGTGGCTCCAGCTGTGGGGAGCAGGTCCGTCCTCCCTTGTGCCGTTTATACCCTGACACAGAAGCAGCATCTGTTGGGCTGTGGTAGAAAAATAATAAGAAGAATTTCAATGCATGTTTTCCATCTAACAGATCAGATTTTATTTTATCTGGATTTTTTTGCAACCATAATATTTTGCGGATCATTTTTCTACAATTAATGACAGATATGATGATAATGATTCTGATGTCGCAGAGGCTATTGCACATTATTTTCTCATAAGTAATAGAGAGCAATTTATATTTATATTTAATATAGTTTTATTGATATGCTTAGTCTGTTCAGACTGACCTCATTTTTGTGATTGTTTGTTTCGTAGGCCCACATTTATGTGTGCTTTTTTCCTGAACAAAAACAGATGCTGGTTATAAATTTACTTGAGACGGTAGAATGTAAAAATTAAAGTCTTGGCAGACAGCTGTACTTACATATATATTTCATTTTGTTTTGTGACAACTTTGTTCTGAAAAACATCATAATGTAAATAACCTGACAACAAGAAGGTTAGGTTAGCATTTATTGATCTAGTTTATCTCTGATCTCTGTCTCATTCTTGTTTTTTGGTTTCATTTGTATCTTGATTTTTGCTTTGTATAGTACTAATACAGACACTGTGATTGTTTACACATATTAAGTGATCTGCTGTATAGCAACAGCGTCATCATTGCACCATTTAGATATATGAAATGGTGGAACATCAACAAAGGGGGAAAAAAATCAAAAACACTGCTGAACTTTTGTGACACTGTAGTGTGACTCAAAGGAAAAAAAAAGATCTCACAAAGCACCGAGATAGAGATCAAATCAGGCAAGTGAAAAAGTGACAGAACCTGACATACAGCTTTTCTTTGTTTCAAAACAAGCACTATCAGAAAGCTTTGGCTTCACTCCATTCGTGAATCACACAAAGTACATGATATAATATGATATGACATACTAATATTCTGTCACACTATATATTAGGTGTTCTTAACTACTATGTAAATACACACACAATGATAATAAAAAAAAGATTGTACTTATGCAAAACACGTTGCTAATGCAGTGGGATACAGTGAAGGTTTGGAAGAGGCTTAGTGTGTAGGTTTAAACGTTAGTTAACGAAAGGTAATTAATTACAAGTGCTAATTAAAGCGTTAATATTTTTAAATATAAGTGCGATATAAATACACATATAAGTATCTTTGCATCAAATGAATAATGTATTCATTAGTGTGTCATTGAAAAATTCAAATAGAGTAAAAAAATAACTTTCTATATAGATATTTCATATTTTATGACGTTGATTCTTTGAACTTTTTCTTCCAGTCACACATGGCACATGATCAACCCTGCATTTTTTTCATAGTTATTAGTTTAGTCACCTGTTTTCACGAATGTTGCTCCACCCAAAATTAAAAAAAAGTTCAAGTTCATATACAGAATTAAAGTGCTTCTACAATATATGAAGTTCACTAAATGTAACTCTTTTCACAGAACTCTTCTAGTTCTAAGGCATCTCATCTGCAATCTCTTCTAAAATGAAACATTTCCCTCATAATTACTCTGAAAGAAATGTGCCGCTATTGTAGAAGTGCAGAAGACAGGAAGACATGTTCCAAAAATAGTTTGCCTGTGCTCTACCTTGGCTAGTTGTAGCCCGTGTTGTGTGGGCTGATTTTTTTCAGCGCAGAGGTGGAACAGAAATGCGAGCTGGAACGCCTCTATACTTTTTTTTTTCTCTTGTGAAGATCCTGCATATAGGCAGTCATAATACAAGCGACAGCGTGAATATTTTTGACCTTCTCATGACAGCCCACAATGTAAAAAATTAATTTCGACAACAACCCACATGAAGTGCGTTTAGTGTTGTGAAGAGGCACAAGTCATTTACTTTCCTCACTTTAACACTGATTGACCTACTTTGTTATTTTGGCCTGAGGAGAAAATTGAATCAACGTAATAAATTGATTTCTCTGACCCACTAATACCAGCGCTGGTTCCAGCGTGTTCGTTTAGAACATCTAATTGTTGTAATAGATAATAGCTGGAACAGGATGATTTAAGACAATCTCGTCTTGATGGTTTTCTTTTTTGACCTGAAGCTGTTCTCACAATAGAGCAGATTTAGGAGAGATTCCTTTTTATAACTGGCTGATGTCAACGCTGCAGAATATCAGAGGTTCTATGTGCGGTTAAAATACATATTTTTAATATTTAATGTAGTGTTCTCGTGTTAGATTTGTATAGACTATTACAAATAACTTTTATACCAGTTTGTACTGGCCTAAAAATTTCATATTGCGTAACGACAAAGTCAGAGTCAGCAAATTCACCTTGAATATGCTATTAGGGTATTTATTTATTGAAAGTTGCCTTTTAAATGACATGCCTTATTAAATATTATTAATTTTAAGTCACAGTCAGTTACATTTTACAGCCTGAACTAACTTTGCATTCTTGTAAAATGTTCAGTTCTATAAAATATTCACAGATTTTTGGTTATGAGGGTCTGAAGGAGTTTTAATAACACGTTTTTTTTTTTTTTGATCATGCCAAAGTGGCATTTTGATCACTATAATTCATTTTGTTAAAATATTATTAGCAGAGCAAACATTGTAGAGTGCGGTCACATTAGTTAACTTTATTGAATACAACTAAAAGGAACTAATTCTGAATTAATTTGTTTGAGAATGTATGAATCTTAATCTGTTAATATAAAAATACAGCTGTTCATTTGTAACGCTAGATCAAGAACATTAAGTAAAATGAACAAATGCAACATTTTAATTATGTAATAATAAATGTTGAAATGAGCATGAGCTAAGATTTAAAATGTACTTTAGAAGTGTTTGGTATATTTCATGTTAACTAATGAAGTTAAATAATGCATTCATTAACAGCTTTTCAAGAATGACTTTCTTTTCCAGAATTTTATCTTAATTATGCTGTAAACAGTTTTTTAAGTATGCACCACATTTTTATGATTGCTATAAGTATAAAATACATTTTTAATGTATTCATTAATAAATTCATACCTCAAAAACAGCACACACACACACACACACACACACACACACACACACACACACACACACACACACACACACACACATTTTATTATATAGTGGTAATGGAAAAAAAGGCTCAGGTGTATTAAGGATGTTAACACACAACCTTTCATTTTCTTTTCGGCTTAGTCCCTTTATTAATCAGGATTCGCCACAGCGGAATGAACCACCAACTTATCCAGCATACGTTTTACACAGTTTAGCTGGAGTCCATCACTGGGAAACCATACATATACATTCCCACACATACAATTTTAGCTTACCCAATTCACTTTCAAATGTGGGGGAAACAGGAGCACCCGGAGGAAACCTGCGCAAACAAGGGGAGATCATGCAAACCCCACACAGAAATGCCAACTGATCCAGCCGGGGCTCGAACCAGCAACCTTCTTGCTGTGAGGCGATCGTGCTACCCACTTCGCCACTGTGACAACATTTTAATTTTAATAATTAATAAATGTTGAAATTTACACAAACTAATATTTCAAATTTACTTTTGACTTATCATTTTCATGTTAACTAATATTAGCAAATCCTTTCAAGAATTCTTTCTCTTCATATGACATGAATATGTTATGACTTTTAAATTATGCACCCCATTTTTGTAATTTTTGAATAAGATACATTTTTAATGTATAAATGAATAAATTCATAGATTAAAAAAAAGAAAAAAAAGTTTTTGAAGTCATATTGATGAAAGAGAGAGAGAGAGATTCACCCTGAACCATGAAGGTGTTTTAAGCGTTTCTGCCAAATGATATCAGTAATTATTCACAGCATCACTTATTGTTGAAACTACTGTTCAACCTTCACAAAAGTACTCCCTTCGTGATTAAACCCCGTTTCCTTAATGCGATCACATTGATATCCACCCATCTGGATCCGGCGCCCCACTAAAATCACCCCAGGTGTTCGCAAACCAACAGGGGAAAGTCTCTTAAATAGTTAAGACCCTCCTTCACAACAACCACCGATTCAGCACTGCCAAACAAAGAGCATGTTGAGCTTCAAAACAAAGAGCAGCGTCAACTTTATTTCAATCCACTGGAGGGTTGTTTAAGGCCCTCCGATGTGGTTTTGCATAATACACGGCCGTAAAAGCATCCAGGAGTTTGTAGAGAAATGTGTAATTTGCCACGGCCCCCTGCAGTGCCCAACCACATGCGCAAGAGATAATTACTGCAAAACCTTGGCAAACTTTTAGCCAACGAATTCCACACGAAAATAAATGACCCACTTAGAAAAGCTGGATGAGGAAGGGGAGCCTTGATCAATACTTGCTGTGTTCAACTCGATGCTTAGCAGATACTGAGCAGCATGTGCAAATGACACATCGTCACCAGGCCACTTTCCCAGTGATTTGTTGTTTGGGTTGGAAAGAGAAACGAGCTGATGACAAGAGATTAGCGCTTTTATTCTGGTTTGTTTGAACAGGAATCAGCAGCACTGGCAGTGGCCGTCTGTTCTGCTTTAACTTTTACTTACAAGTTCTGAAACAACTGTCTGACGGTGCTGAATAGGCACCACGCGCTGCCCATTAACATTAGCCTGAGCGCCGGAAACTGCCCCACAGTCGTTTCTAAAGGAACGGCAAATTTTTACCCCCATCTGATAGCAAGGTTTTTTGTTTTCTAATTTTTTATTTTTTTTTGCCAGCTTCAGCCTTCATTGTCAGCGAAGTCTTGAGCCAAGCGTGTTCATCAGAGGAATGATGCAACGGAGCTGTAACTCGGTGCGGATCCGCTGTTAGCAAGTGCACTGAGGTCCTCTTAGTTCTTTAATATAAAAAGACTGCTTTCGGGTTGTGAATAAAAATTCTAAAGGAAGCCTTTTCTTTTCTAAATTTCCATAGAGAATTGAAGACGTGTCACAAGGATAACCACTTTTAAGATCAGCAATTTAATGCTTAGTTCAGACTGGTTTCACACTTTACTTTTTAACATGCTACTTTCTGTGCGTGTATATATAGTTTCGCTGGCACGTCTTGCTCTATAATACCACATCAAAACAGATAAAACGTGACCTTCCAGTGTCAGGGAGACCGTTGCATCATGATATGCTGAAATATGAGTAAAATTGTGAGTTTAGACTCGTGGCATTGATGTAAAGTGTGATTAGAATATACCATTTCTGCATTTGAATCATCCAGCGCACTGTGCTCAATGGAGCATGGAATTGCTTTGTTGGTAGTATTGAAACGATAAGTTGGCTAGTAATTTGACTTTATTTTTTAATAGAGATAACATAATCCACATTATGGGGAATTTTAGAATCTCATCTGAAAACTAAACCCTTAATCGACCCTTTATGTACTGAAAGAAGATTGCCAGATTCCTGTTCGAGATGAAAGAATGCCTGACGTCTTGGTACTGTTATCACTCACTTTTGTATCTGTTTGACTACATGCTGTAGTTCACAATGACCCACGAACCGCACTCATCTCCATACGCTTTAAATATGGCCTATTTACAGTTATATGGCTGCATCTCTGCAGAAAATGCAATCATGATTGGTTACTTTGATGCGCAATTACAAATATTTCTCAGGTGAACTTATACTGATTGATTAACATTATGTTGATAGGCATTTTAAATGAAAGTTTGTTGTGTTTGGATGGTCTTTTATAATTAACATTTCCTACATCATTAATGACAATGGAATAACGAGCAGAAAACCTTGTAATTTTTATGTTGTCCGTTGGTAAGCCACGAAATGACCAAAAATATTGAATACTGTATGTTAGGTAACTGTTAGGTCATGTGTGAGCTGGGTTAATAGTCAAATAGGCTAGTTTTTTTTTTTTTTTTTTTTGATAGCTGATAGCAATGTCGTGGTTAACAGCTTCACACATGCGCACACAGAAAACATTCTCAACGACCCTGCATTTATGACTTTTGGCAGACTGATTTATGTGAAGAAATGTACACTGCGTTGAAGGCATGTTATTGGATCAACTAGAGAAATTCTGCTGGGATCTTAGCTATGCTAGTGTCATGCTCTACTGCTTAAGCTTCAAAACATACAATTAACATTAAAATTAAAACGAATAAATGACATAAGTAGTTAAAATATTCTATGTTAAGTAAAAAAAAGTATGCTTTCATGTGTAATTTTGTTGTAATGTTTGAATGTTTGCTTTTTATTGCCAGTACGTAAACAGCTTGTAACAAACTCTAAGAATGAAACCTTCCCGACTTCCTGCATGAAAGCCTGTAAACTGATTTTTATTTGAAGCACATCAAAAGGATGTGACGTTGAAAGCCCTCTAACACAGAGAGCGATTAAACGGTGTGAGGACTTGATGATGCTCTTGAGTCAAACCAATAGATCCACTGTTCTCACCATGTGCAATCAATTGTGTTATGACAATGCAAGGATATTTTTTCCTCAACTAGTGTGTTTCTGTTTTCTGTTGAATAGGTTTTGTTATGGTTATGCCTGACACCAACAAAACACTACTCCGGCATAATCAAACCATAAAAACAGAAAATTTTGAAAGCTGAAGACTATATATATATTGAAAATGCTGGTGCTCTTTTGCAGGATAAATGGACTGAAACACAAACTTTTAAAAAACGGAGGCGCAGTTACGCATAATCACGATCTGACTGGTCTTCTGGACTTCTGTGTTTTGTTATTCATCAATTCCTTCTCATATCACAATTACACCTCTGGTAGATTGCAAGTATGGATGTTGGCAAAATTTTGAAAACGTAGCCCTATATACATTCCTGAAGAGTACCAAATACGTTCCAGGAGGTATTTTTTTTTTTTTTGCAGTTTTTTTTGCAGTTTTTTTCCCAAACCCACAAGTGGCTGCTGTATATGCTTTTTGAGATCTCAAATTTCTCTTGCAAGTGCCTTTGCTCCTGCTTTTCTCGTGTAATTCTATCAGAGGCTTCCCTAAACCCAACTGATAGTGTTTTAAAAAGCAATCCAGAAAAAGAAAACCCTGATTTTTACCACATTTTCAAATTTTACCACATTCTCAAACTGTTACTTGTTTATTTTATTTTTTGGCTTTTGTTTTACTTGCTTGCTGGAGCCACTCTGTACTGGACTTAAACACTATTATCACAGCAGGGGCGTAAATTCCGGGGGGGACGGGGGGGCATGTCCCCTTCCATCCAAGGGTTGTCCTCCCCCTCCCAAAAAAAAGTTTAAAAAAAATTGCACTCTGTGTTGTGAAAAATATATTCATCTATACCTAAAATAATTGCATTTGTAGAAAAAAAAAACGCATTTTACATTTAAAATGCATTTAGAAACGGTTAAGTTCCCCCTCCCCTTCCTGACAGTGGTTTGGTCCACTTTCCCGGGTTCACCTCTCCGACTATGCGCACACACACACAAGTCAGGTGTGCGGCTGTAGCTCAGTTCTAGATGATCGCCAGTAAGGAGGGTACTTTATTCACTTTAAATAAAGCGATTCTCTTCAATGTTGTTGATACAGACTCATTCATCAATTATTTGCAGTAAAAACGCTGATTACCGATGCGTTTTCCATGTGTTTGCTATTGAAATATTACCTAGTTAACGTTAGCGTTAGCTCGTTGCAATGTGCAACAAACTAATGTCACAATGATAAAATACTAATAATACTAATGCTAATAATAAAATACTAATGTCAATCGCAGGCAAAGGAGAAGGAAAATATTAAGGGACAGCAGAGCAGGGTCAGTCAGATGTACAGAGGTAAGGGGGTGAAGGGATAATGACAGAGTGTTTATTTGGATGAGCAGTTTCTTTTGGATGACACATATCTTTAAAGGTACAATTTGACAGTATTATTTGTGTCCCCCTCAAAAAATCGCTCAAGGGAAATTTTATATTTATATAAATAACCCCCCCCTAGTGTTAAATGAGATTTACGCCCTTGCATCACAGTCAACTCCTTTTTTTTTGTGTCTCAAGTCCGCCAACGTACATGGCGAGCTACTGGCTAAACTGGTAACAGCAGGAAAGTCGTCCATATGGAGGTAAGCTAGCTGCTAGCAGCTGCTAGCGCGAAAAGGAACGGCACCATACCGCCCCATAGCATTTGTTTTAAAGTTGAAATTCTGCCATTTGTACTTCTGGCTACATAATTCGTAATCTACAGAATTGTATATAGAGTTACGTTTCCAGAATGAGCCTATGTTGCAACCTGCACATGACACAGTGAGCATGAATGGTCCCGTTTTAGACTGTATAGTGTGAATTGAAATATTTTTTTTACAGTAAAGCTAGATGAGGAGAATTTTCATTCTAACCACTGTTCTAAGCTGAAAACATACTAGTGTAAACATGGCCTTACATTAGAGCAGCTGTAGTTGTACGAACTGCGAGACTAGTGGCGCTTTGGTACAGAAAGCTGCCTTGAAAACCAGTGTAAATGCGAAGAAAACTGTTGTGGAAAAGAATGAATGTTATGTGTTTGTTATATTAAGTGTCTAAAGAGAATGAAAAGTACAAAAAACTTCAACAAACAAAAAATATATACATATGTTGTGTTGTTCTTTTATGCTATGCTATGTTATGTAAAAGGATTGTTTCAAGGGATGACAGAGAAAATGAAACTAGATTCATTCATTAATTTATCGTAAGTCCTCAGAAAAAAAGAGATGATCAGAATGTGTTGTAGTGGGCAGGTTGCCCAAGAAATGTGCAGCTCCACCTAGCATGTAGAAAGGAATTTACAGTTGGTGAACAGTCGTTGTGTGAAAGCATTGTTTGTGGGCAATTTGCCTCATTTTATTGTTGCGCTCTATGTGAAGATCTTTACAAGAGCCTCTCATAATTTCTATGACACATGAAACAAACGCTTATAATGTTCAGGATAATGCAGAAAGTGTTTACTTCAGTGGTTATGTTAACGTGCCACGCAAAGAAAAGCAGTTTATTCAGTTGTAGTCTTACAAAGCCCAATCGGTATGTACCATAGTAGTACTGTCAGAGATTGAACTTGAATTAAACACACCTAATCCAGTTGATCAAGTTTTTCTGGCTTATTCGAAGTTATGTGTGTCAAAGCAAGTTTGGAACTACCTAGTTTCTGGAACACCGCACCCCTTCAGACTTGACATTGACACCCCTGCTCTATAGCCTCAAGTACAATTAAACACAGAAGTGTGATTTTAATGACCCTATCTGGCAATAGGATGTTGGTAAACTACAGAGCGTGTGTAAACATATCACTTTCTCCAGTGTTTATTTTGTTATTGAGTGGAAAGTACATATTTATTCATTGATCTAAACGTTGCTTGGGGCTCTGCATCGTGTTCAAGCCTTTGCATGTCAACTGTGCACCAGGGGCAGTTCTACTAACTTTTTAGGAGAACTCGAGCCCCATTGTCTGTCATAACTGTATCAAAATCTAATTTAAACAACTGGGAAATGTCAATAAGACAAACTTTAAACATGGGACAAAACAGATAATGTGTTCAGCTAGCAGCTAGCTACTAGCAGCTTTATTTGACTCTTATTTAGTTTTCATAAGGTCACATTTAATTGTATCAAATATGGTATGAAAAGCACCTTAAATATATGAGAAGTTTAAATGTCTTAAATTTGGGGACGGGAAACAGCAATTGTAAGATGGCTTAATATGACAACTAAACTATGCTATGATTATTCAGAATAAATGTAAATGCTGCTTGTTCTAAAAGCTAACTTTTGGGTCAACAAGAAGTTAATGCATCTTCCAAAAATAAAACAAAACGTAGCTCTATAGCCTAGTGGCTAGTCTTCCGACATACAGCACAACGGTGCTGTTTGAGACGTAAACCTTTCCTGATCCCACCCTCCTCTTTCTCACCACCTACGCTTCTTTTCGTCATCACTGTCCAGTCAAAATAAAGTCAAAAATATGTTAAATAAATCTATAATAGATTGTAATGTTAAATTTATACTAGAGCTGCTCTGATCGATCAGCTAGAGATCGTATCGGCCGATAATCACATTTCACAACTCGATCGTTACTCGTTGATCTGGCCGATATCATGAACCGATTGCAAGTTTTTGTTTATGAATTTACAAGCAGAGGAAGATGCACGTGTGCACCCGGGTTACACCGGCAGCACTACAGCACATGAAGTTTCCAAATTGCATTGTTAGTCATTTCTCACCATTTTTATTCATTCATTCATTCATCTTCTTTTTGGCTTAGTCCCTTTATTAATCTGAGGTCGCCACAGCGGAATGAAGCGGCAACTTATCCAGCATATGTTTTATGCAGCGGATTCACATTCACACAAACACACACACTACGTACACACACACACTACGTACAATTTAGCCTACCCAATTCATCCATAGCGCATGTCTTTGGACTTGTGGGGGAAACCGGAGTACCCAGAGGAAACCCACGCAATCACGAGGAGAACATGCAAACTCCACACAGAAATGCCAACTGACCCAGCCGAGGCTCGAACCAGCGACCTTCTTGCTGTGAGGCGATCATGCTACCCACTACACCACCATGGCGCCACCATTTTTATCTGTTTTATCTTTTATTTTTGTAAAGCTGCTTCTGACTATTACATGTATGCTATCTTAGGTATCTTAAAAGTTATATAAAACTTGAAGAATCATAATCGGTAATCGCTATCGGCTGATCACCATGAGAAGGAATCGGTACTCATTATCGGCAGCAAAAATCCTGATCAGAGCATCCCTAATTAATACATTTTGTGTTATCAGCAGTGGGGCGCCACGGTGGTGTAGTGAGTAGTACAGTGCCTCACAGCAAGAAGGTGTCTGGTTCGAGCCTCGGCTGGGTCAGTTGGCATTTCAGTTTGCATGTTCTCCCTGTGGTTGCGTGGGTTTCCTCAGGGTGCTCCGGTTTCCCCCACATGTCCAAAGACATGCGGTACAGGTGAATTGGGTAAGGCTAAATTGTCCGTAGTGTATGAGTGTGTATGGATGTTTCTAAGACATGGGTTGCAGCTGGAAGGGCATCCGCTGCGTAAAACATATGCTGGATAAGTTGGCGGTTATTCCGCTGTGGCAACCCCAGATTAATAAAGGGACTAAGCCGAAAAGAAAATGAATGAATGTTATCAGCAACAGTAGCTCTTCTGGTCTGCATTATGGCCCGTGGTAAGGTACGGTACAGTTTAAAGCTCTTTTATGGATGTTTCCACTGTCAAAAGGTACCTAAATGCGAACTGTACCGTACCACTATTTGGGTACCCTTTGCAAAGGGTATCTAGCATAGCAAAAAGGGTACAAAAAGGCAGAGCTAGACACACAGCTGTACGCTATTTGTTTATGGAGATACGTCACTCGCTCCTGCAACAAGCCAGAATGAAAACAAAGGAAACGCCATGTTTTAAATACACAGCCGAGACATTATATACATATAATAACGAGCCATTGTCGACCCGAGCTCAAACAAATCTTGTCGTCATCTTGATAAACAGCCACGAAGCCAAAAAGAAGAGCAGATTCTACCCTGCGCCCCGTAGTTTTTTTTTACGAGCCCATTTAAAGCACGAGCGGTTTCGCTTTCTCGCTTGCGCTCGCCTATATTTGAAATAACTAACTTCTTGAGCTGATGATAATAATGTGCGCATAATTACTGAAGTGCTTTTGACATCCAATCCTTTTAGAAATGGACAAATGTGGGACTGACGTGCAGAAAAACAAAGGTGAAGCCTAAAACGTTTTTCTCCGCAAACATGAACAAACTGCCATGAATGACAGAACTACTAACATGAGGTTACATGTGCTGGTGAAGATTACAGATTTCAGAGGTTTGCACTGACTGTGGGCTATATGTAGCGTGTTGTTTTTAATAGTCCCAAATGAGGACTAAATGTGCCTTGTGTGCAGTTTTTCTGTAATTGGTATCATATTGGAGACTGTAAAGGGCTGTACAGTATGTCTTCATATATGCTGCATTCATTTATTTATTTTATGTAATCACAAACGCTACAGTTGGCTATTTCGCATCATTGATCTGCAGTTGTAATCAAACCATGTTCATAGAAAGGTTAGTAATGAACATTAATACACCAGTATTTTTGTGTATAAAGCATCTGTTTTGTGAGAAGTGCTCGAGCGAGAATGACGACGACTGAAACGTTCTGTCGTACACCACCCCACCAAAAGAGTACCATTGGTACCCATTCAGCAGTGGAAGCGCAAGCCTGATAAAGGTGACCAGTACCGTATTGTAACCACTTCATATGTGTGATCACAAGCAGTGCATTTGTGGTTGCAGTTCACTTAATGGCCACTTGTGTCACTAATAACAAAGATTTCAGAGTTATACATGTAGCCCCATAACACATTTTTTTTGTTTTCATAGTTTGTTCTGTGATGAATTTTGTTAAATCCACTTAGGGTCTGGTTGATGCTCATAATAAAAACTGTTCACAGAATTCAAACATAATAAAACTGAGAGCTATAGCATCGTGTAATTAGAGTAAAACTAAAATCTCCATCAGCTTTTGTTTAGTTTGTCTGGATTTGTTTATGTTTTACCGGTTATTACGAAGAACCTCTCATCCTCACATGATGAATGTCTGGAGGCTGCAGACTGAAAACATAGAGCCGTCTGCATGAGCAAAGCTATGTATTTAACACCTACAGTGCTTCATACTCAACTCCTCAACTGCGGTGAGAAAACCAGCCTCTCTGTGGTCTGATCTGATGTTTCGACTTTCTTGCATCCCACGCCAAATTCACCATTCACATTCTCATAGTTAATGAGAAGTTGTCACGTCAAACTCATGGACATTTATTATGTGTATTAGCTATATTGGGTGAGTTAGTTTGCTGACATATATTTTGACAGGTGAGATTTGGAGTGAAGCGTGGGCCATGGCGTCTGGAGGGTTCAGCATGTGAGTTGATCTGCACAGGATGTCACAGTGGGCGGGGTGAGGTGGGGTGGGGTGTGGAGTGGTGGAGGTACTGCCGCTTTGCCTCTCTCAGCAGCAGTACAGATGTGTGGGCATGTGCTGTCTGCAAGCAAGGACTGGCATGAGGGTTTGAGGGGGTTGGGTGAAAGCACACAGCTGCCACACTGACGCCATAAACGACCTCGACCAAATTGCTAAAGATGTGCTTGTAATATTATATTGTTTTTTCATAATAGTTGACATTTTGTGAAACTTGATTTGCGCAATGCAAGAGGTTATCAACAATGTTCATTAATGTTTTTGGTGATTTTTCTTGATTCAGTGATGTTAAGTTTCATTCAAATTTTTTTATTTAAATTTGGTTCCTTTTTGGTTATTTTTTAGGAACCAAATAAGAATACTCTGGGGCTATTTTCTGTAGGCTCCATTGCATGGAGTTTTTTAAATAATAATAATAATTGAAATTAAATAAAATAGTAAAGAAAATGTTTTGGGAATGATATTCTAAGCTAGAAAGAGCATTATGTTTGCGTAAAAAGAATTTTCCAGACTAACAAACTAAGGACATTCTGCAAACCAGGGGAGAACCCAGTTCCCATATAAAGTTTCAAAACAAACAAACAAATATTTTGTTTCACGTCATTTAAAGGATATATTTTAATTACCTAATCAATCAATCAAATATGTTTTTCAGGTAGCTACTTTAAAAATGTTCTTTTTAGTTTGCTCCTTTATTTGCAAACAGAAAACTGTAAGTCAATAAATAATTGTTTTATAACTTTTTGACTGTTAGTATATCCGTGAAGTTCAAGAGATGATAAAACATCAGTGTGCTATAGCGATAATGATTTGAATGAATTTAATGATTTTATCTTTAAATGTCTCAGTTTAAAAATTCAGCACTTCTATTTCAATAAGAAGTTGATTGTGACTGTGGGATCTGATTACTCAAACAGCACCTGGCAGGTTTTTTTTTTTTTTCTACAGATTTGAAAAACGACTTTTTAAAAGAACAAATTCATCTACGAGAGCAGCTGAAAGCAGCAGCAGTCCTCATGGAAATTAGCACAGTCACTTGGGGAAAGATCTTGGTGACTCAGAGACAGTAGCAGGAAACTTATTGCATCACACCTTGGAGGGCTAATCGAGTTTTCGAGTTTTAGTTTATGAGGTGAGTGTGCCAAAGCTCAAGTGGAATTTTTTCACATTGCTCTAGAGCAGTTCTTAGCGATCGGTTGGTGATGCATATAACACGTTATAGCACAGGATGTTGGTGTGTTTTTCTGCAAGTGCAGAAAAGAGTGGTCTCTTTACACCATTTACACATTTTCTTCTTCATGAAAAGGGTTTAGTCACCTGCATCACCCTTACAACCTGAAATAAAGCCATATTGATCTCAATATAATGTTTTAACCTTGCATTTAGTGGCTTTGCTGGTTTTTGCAGCAAGACCACTTGCAAAAACATCAACAAAAAGTCTAGTTTGCTCCGTTTAGAGATATATGGCGGCCTAAAAGCAAAATGGGGTGAAGGAAGGAGGAGCTGATGAAGAGCCAAAAAGAAAAAAAGGAGGAGAGCACCGAGAGAAAGAATTCAGTGTTTTGGAATCTTTCTGTTATTTCCCTCAAGTACAGGATGTCTTCTGAGTTCTGCGCCACCTGGTGGATCACAAAAAGAGTGAAAAACAAACAGTCCTCTGACATGTCAGTTGGTGTAAATTACGTAGTCCGGTTTGTGATTGTACAGAGTGTTCACTATGTAGTTTACGACTGATTCGAGCCTTTGCAGTGTCCTCAGATCAGGTTTAACCTGTGAAGCTTCCGTTTTGAAGCAGTAACAGTGACTCATACTTTTTCCTCATTTCTCGTCGTCCTTCAGACAACGCAGATCGCATTGTAAGGCACGAAGCCAAAATGTGAAATTATGACACAATCCCAGCCCTTCAGCTCTCTCTACTCTAAACCTATCCTGAACTACTTTTCGAGGCAGCCCATTTGTTGTTGTCATTGTCTTAAAGTGTCAAGGGAGCTGGTTGATCATTATCAGAGAAATGCAGTACTCGGTGTTCTGTCTTCAGCAGTTACATCCGCGCTTCAAACTCCACAAAACGCACATAACCACGACGCGCTTTTAAAAATATATTGTGTATTTCCGAAGGCTCACATGTTGTGTGCTATTAAGGTTATGCACTCTCACTCCTCCAGATTTAATTAGGCGCTAATCTCAAAGAGAAGATGTTTCGAATCCATTCATTTGAACGCGTGCTATTTTGCTCTCTCCACACCTTGCGTTAAATTGTGGCGCAAGACTAATTTCTCAAACGGCCTAATCCCTTTATGAATCGCTCTTGCGATATCATGCTCTCTTGTGGAACTGGGAATTGGAGAAATATGTTGGACTACATTTTTATGCCAAAGAGAGCGCTTCTTATCATTGGAGAGACTTAAGTTGCTGCCACTGGGAATAAAACCGCTAGATGGATTTTTTTTCCTCCGAGTTATTGGAGATCTCAATTATGCGGCATTTAGTTTTCAGTTTTGCCTGATGTTTCACCTAAAGTAAAAAGAAACAGATGTGACAACTGTTGCATACAGGTTTTTCTTTTTGGATAGGACATTTTCTAATAATTCCTCATTAGAAACTCAAGAAATACCTATTTTAATTTTGAATCCATATATTAGTGGAACTAACAAATTGTGTGCGTGTGTGTGTAAATGGAATTATTATTATTATTCACAATGTCTGTTTTTGACTGCTGTGTTGTTACATTTTTTTTAACTTTTTTATTTTGCCAAATCTCAGTATTGTCCTATTTTGTGACCGTTTCAAGCATAATTCAGTAATTTACAGCTCTTTAAAAGTAAAAAGAAAATCATCAACAAATACCTCTGGCCTGGTTTTACAAGTAGGCTAGCTATTTTAATAATTAGCAATCATTTTTTCACCCATATCAATATCAAAAATAAACATTGCAAATTTATTCAGTTTGTCACTGAAAGCCATGTCATCTGGTGTGACACTGTTTATTTTAAATAAAATTAATTTCACTGAAAACATTTAGTTGAAAGACCCCATTTAAGATCATGTGACTGAGGTCTCACATGAAGCCTGCGATGAGATAAAGTTTTTATCTCCAATTTGTTTTATATATGAAACTTTTTTGGAACCACTAGAAAATATTTTTTTTTTTTAATCCTTTAGTATGACCCCATATATTGAAAGTGTCCATCAAGTCTGACTAGTCATTTTTGCTGTGTCACGGTCACACCATAAGACATATTAAACAATTCAGTAAAAAAATAAAATCTGTGAGAGAATTGATAAAGTTAGTATCTTCAAACTAGATAAAGATTTTTATAAGATTTTTATAAGAAATATATTTTTCTTGTAAATATTGTTTTACACAAAAAATCACTTTTTAATCCCTATGACCTTATTTCTTTATTTCTTTATTTCTTTAACTTTTTTTGTGCTTGTCAGTAATAGGTAAAAAAAAACTCAAAGATTTTTCGATGAGATCAACTACTATGTTTTCATTGTTTTACAAATACTTGTAACCTTTTGTCTTAGTGAGAACCGGACCAGTTGGATACCTGTGTAAAACTGCACGAGTGAGCTGTAAAACATCTGCCTGTTCAAATCCCCTGTCACTGTGACTGCGAATCTCTTTATTTTACATCACTGTTTAAGGTAGCCTTTTTTCATTGCTTACTACTGGATAGTTTGCTCAAACATTTCTTAAATCGCAGAAGTCAGGATATCAGGAAATCCAATCTGGCCGAAATGCCTCAGTGGAATATCCATTAGGCCTGTGGAGGGGTGTGGTTCTGTGCTGCCTATTTTTGGCTCTCTCCCCCTATCCATCAGAGGGAGCAAATGGAGTGTAATCCACGATAACATGGATGCAGGGGCTTTTGGCACGGATGAAAGCAATTCCGTCCAGTCCCAGAAATCAGCCCCTCTAAAACCTGATTTTATTTGGATGGCCTCCAACTTTGACCAATTCTAAAAACCCAAGAGGTAGATAAACACGTATTTCCAGAAATTTTTAATAACATATCAATTTACATGGGATTTTGGGGTAGGATTTGCAGAAGTATATTTGTTGGGTGGGTTACAAAATCCCTATGAAAATACTTATTTTCACATTTATCCCTATGTGTGCTTAGTTCAAAATCTGCAGCAGATCATTTTTTGTGCGTCAAAGTTTTATGCAAGCTTTAAGACTGCTTGAATTTAAAAACCATCAGTTCAGTGTTGATGCAGATTATTGTTATTATTGTATAAGTATATCATTTTCGTAAGACGAATGATCAGAGTTTAGATGTGAAACAGAGGGCACGCATTCCCTGTTGCCAGGTAACTCGCATATCTCTGCTGGAACAAGTTGTAATACCAGCATTCTGGTAATACAGCGCTGTAGACTCTTTCATTTTCAGCCTTGTGAAGTACCTCTATATCAAACAAGTTGGCTGAGAAGTTTCAGAACACCTACCTCATTTCTGATCACGTTTGAGAAACTCTACTAAACGTTTTGTTTTTGGTTTAGTTTTCTGTGAAGGTGAATTAAAAATAAACGCACTGCAAATCTTAAACCCTGTCTGTTAATATGCACATACTCAATCATAACTTAGTGAGTTAGGTTAGAATTAATGTATTGCTCTTCCACTCAACTGCAACTCCTGGAGGTCCAGATGGCATCAACATATGTATTTTGCTCTGCCAGCTTTCGCTTTGCGCTTGGAACCAGCCACCCATCAACACTCTTTTGCACTGGATCAGACTCCAGCTCCCTTAAACACTCTGCTTCTGTTTACAGCAAACAGATCAGCCAGAGTCAGCGTCATATCTGTGAAGCTGTGCCTTTGCAGCATATTCACTGTTGTGGTCATTATGGGAAGAGTTGTGTTGGTAGTGATGCGTAGATTCCACTAGAGCTCCTATGAAGGTTTACACGCATTTCAGTGACTCGTTCTGAAGGATACATAGTTATGCCAGTAGGTGGCGACAAGTATAGTTGGTAATAACAAGTAATTTAGGTGGCTTTAACACTGGCACTTTAGGTATCCACCTGGATTTGTTTCATATCAGAGTTTGGTTTGTTGGAAAATGTTTTCGATATTGAGAGCACAAACGATACATGAATCTACCTTAAGGGTACTGTATGTTTAGTTTCTTATGTGATATTAAATACTATAAAATACTATAGGTTGTTATAAGATGCTTGCGCTAACAACCTATTTGGTCTTTTTTTTTTTGGAGGAAATTCTCAAAGAAACACCACTGTTTGATGCACCGAGCTGTGGCTTTATTTGGAATTACATGACAGATAAAAATAATATACTGGCGATATTTTGTCTAAAATTTGAGCTACTCAATATTAACTTCTTGTTTTCATTGTCTTGGTACCCCTTTAATATACAGTCACATTTTTTGTTTTCTCTGCAAATGCTTGCATGTTCTTGCCAATGACCAAATAGCACATATTTGAGTTTATGTATTTATTTGAGCACATATTTATTTATTTAATAAAAATGTAGGCTATACCTAATATCAACTTTTATCTTTATTCTGTGCCAGCCTGACTCAAGAGAAATGCGGCTCGTTTATCTGCACACAAAAACAGAAATAAAGGCATGTAGGCAAACCAAGGCTAAAGTGAGTCGGTAGGTATTTTCCAAGTAACCTTGTCTTTATATTACCAGCAAATCATGGTCAGGCCAAGGAGTCACAAAACAGTGGTTATCTAAAACAGAAAACTCAAATCAATGTTGGATCTGTTCTATTTCGAATATTTTCGCTTCTGCTATTTCCGCTTCTGATATCAGAAGCATTTATTTATTTACAGCTGATGATTAGTAAGCTTAAGTATTCAAATATTAATAGTTAATTAATAAGTCCCTGCAGAAGTTTATCTTAGTAAAACAAGGCTGCTGTAACAAGTACAAAACACCACACTATTGTTCAAAAACAGGTGTCAAGTAAAATTCTAATTGAAAATGATCAGGACTATAAACTATTTTTCCAATTACACTTTACTTATCAAGTTTAGATTTAGATAAATACATTTTTACAGAGTTTATAAAGTAAATAGTCTACACAGACTGATCACACTGATTTTAAAGGTGAAATCCAAAGAAATATTGTGCACTGCACAAGCATGACCATATCCTATGTTTAGTGATTCATGTATTATTGCTTATCCCCATTTATTTACAATTTTAAATTGATTTATGGGATATTGATCTCTGCTCTAAAAACTTTAGATTTTGATTTATCAATTCAACAATTTGAATTTTCTTTATTGGTTTTACTGATTCTTTACTTTTTATGTTTATATGCAATGAGTGCAAATAAGTATTCAACTTGTTATGTTGTTGTTGTTGTTTTTTTTCTGGGACCCAAACATTCATTCATTCATTTTCTTTTCGGCTTAGTCCCTTTATTAATCTTTGGTCGCCACAGCAGAATGAACCGGCAACTTATCCAGCATATGTTTTGCACAGCGGATGCCCTTTCAGCTGCAACCCATCTCTGGGAAACATCCATAAAAACTTATTCACTCTCATACACTACGGACAATTTAGCTCACCCAATTCACCTATACCACATGTCTTTGGACTTGTGGGGGAAACCGGAGCACCCGGAGGAAACACACACGACCATGGGGAGAACATGCAAACTCCTCAAAGAAATGCCAACTGACCCAGCTGAGGCTCGAACCAGTGACCTTCTTGCTGTGAGGCGATCGTGCTACCCACTACGCCACCGTGGCGCCTGGGACCCACACAATACAAACAAAAAAATGACAAAACAACAACAGCACCAAAAAAAAAAAGAAGATTTGTAATAACAATGGAATGTCACAAGGATAATGTTCTGAACTCTGAACTTTTTTTGGTGAAGGTAGCTTAAAGACGTCTCTCATATGGAGAATAAAGTCATGCATTGCTCCGGTGTAGCAACAGATTGTAACAATTTTGATGGTTCTGTGGGTTTTGTGTATCAAATCTGATCTTTATTTTGTATTTTCTATTGGATTCAAGTCAGGTGATTAGCTGAGCAATTTTACAGCTTGAATTTTTTTCCTGAAACCATTTAAGAGTTTCCTTGGCTGTGTTTTGTATCATTGTCTTGCTGAAATGTCCTCTCTGGTTTCATCTTCATCGTCCTGGTAATGTAGGCTGAAGCATTAATTTACACTGACAAATGGCAGAGGGTTGCTGAATAACTTCTGAGAGATTTCAGTCTGAGCTTTCACTGTCTTTTTACACCTCCCTTTCTACATGTTTTCAATACTTTTTTCTTGTGTCATTTCATTTTATTAACTTAATTTGTGAACTAATTAAAATAGTATTCTTTGAATATATGGATTCCTTTGGTTGTTACCAACATCTGGTGAAAATTACAAGTCAACAGCATCTTTAAAAATATGTTTTCTGAAAAAATGAGACGTATTGAATACTTATTTCCTCACTGTAAAGCGTATCGTTGAAAATATATTTTATATTTATTATAAAATATACTATTTCTGCTCAAAATGTCAATAAAGCAACACATGTTAATGGAGAAGGTACAATGAGGCAATTTGAAAGTTTAAATAACATTGTTAGGTTGTAGAAAGAAAGTTTTAAAACTAGTGTGACAGAGTAAAGCTTTATTTAATTACAGCATCTTAATATGTGGCAGTACTTTACAGTAGTTATTTAACTGAGCTGTTCTCATTTCATTTCAAGTCATCATTTCATAGTGTAAAGGTAATGCTTGTGGAGCACCCTCTTTGGCTAAAGATCTCAGAGGTGTTAAAAGTTCAATGTATTAGGCTGTAATAAGAGTCATCCTGATCACCTAGTTCCTCCTGGAAGTCTTTATGAATGAGATGGTGCATGTTTCCGATGTGAGCACATGAGTGGAAAATGAGCTTTAACTAAGCTTGTCAACATGGCCATCTCCTCCATGGCTTTTAATCAGCTTCTTGACTGTCCCTCTCCAGAGAATTAGACATGAAGTCTTAGCGCTTACATACAGGAGTACTGCATGTCAGTGCCTGTCTTGCGTTTTAAAATCATTATCTCCATTAAAAATGCATAAATACAAAGGAAACATCACATGTTTTTGCTTTAATAAAAAACCGTATTGTCCTTAGTTGTCTGACGCTAAGCACTTACATAATAACTTATGCATACAGATTCCTGGTATAAATTATGCTTATGAAACGCTGTGATGATTATGTTGTTATGCCGCTGTAGTAATGTGTGCACATGCTTGCCATCTCTTTATGATTTATTTGATTAGTTCCGCTAGAACATTCAGCTTCAACATCATTTTACAAATGAACGAAGCTTGTGCTTGTACAGAATATCTGTATTCAGAGCTCAAATATCTGTTCAAACAGCTAAAATAGAATCTTCCCCCCCCCCCCTCCTCCCACACTTACCTGCGACTTTTACTGTCATGTTTCTGGAACTTGAGACATCTCCGCTCTTGATTCATGAGCTGTTATCATACCAAATCATACCATTTTTTTCTCCAACAGTTAATGCTTTATCTTTTCTCCTTGTGAGTTCATGGACACCCAGGTCTAGAGCGTTTTGATTTGTTAAATTATCCCAGTAAGTAATGCTTTGAAATTTGTCTAAGCCCACTTGTAATAAAGTACATCTGGCGGAAAATATGTAAGGGGAGGGAGCCCCTTTTTAAAATGATGTCAAATACTTGTGAATTACATCAGAATGAATAAATAAGAAGGGCAAACATTTTCTGTTAAGACTGTGCGAGCGTATGCCAAGAAGAGAAAACACTCAATCTAAGATTAACAGAGACTGCCGAGTCCAAACAGCTTCGGGCATTTTTTTTTTGTTCTTCCCTTCTCTCTCCTCTCTGGTGTCTGCTCATTTTGCTCAGACACTTTACATTCTTTTCATATTAAAAATTCATTTTATCTTGAGTAATGGAGCGAGCTGTGGCGTTTTCTGTGAATTTCCAGGGCGTTGATTTCAGGTAGTTTTTCTTTAAAGGCAAAGTTCATCTAAAATAAACATGTTCATGGGTATAAAGTTTGGTGTCAAATGAAAGGTATTCATATGCGACACTGGACCACAAGACCAGATATTGATGCCGTTGATGCATACTTTGTTAGGATAGGATGAAATTTGGCTGACATACTGTACAGCAAAATCCAAAATCTTAAAAGAAATTATATTCTAAGGACAAAATATGTAGAAAATTGCCTTTAAATTGTTTAAATTTTGTTAAAAATTGTTTAAATTCATTAAATGTTTTAAAATGTCTTTGTAGAACATTATCTTTTCTTAATAGTCTAAAAATCTATCATTTTGACCCATACAATGTATCTTTGGTATTTGGCAAAAATATATCCATGCAACATGAGATAACCTAAACTAACTTATCAAATAACCTTTGGTATACAAACTTTGGTATTTAAACCTTTTGTTACACTGAATGAGATTTTAGTAGGTGCCAACTGAGCATCATTGCAAAAATGTATGATATACTTTATGTTTAGCTCCAAAATGGAATAAAAATAACAGGACATGCTAAGAAAAAAAGTTGTTACACTATTGTTTCGATGCTTAAAATGTCCTTTTGCTGTTCACACAATGAGAGCCAATGGGGTTCAGAATTGTTTTGGACTGCATTGGCTTTCATAGTAAAGCCATATATTGGTAGCTAGTTCAATTGAACAGGAAGAAACTCCTACAGGTAAAATAGCAGTCATGTCTTTTGAGGCTTTCAAGAGTTCAGCCAACTGTGTGCTGACTTGAGACCAGACATCTGCTATTGCTAAACTCCAATCAATGAATAATCAATACAAGTGCATTACCAGTACAAGAAGACCGCCCGCCCCATCCCCCCAAAAAGCCACTTTCCCCTGTAAAAAGGATGATTTTGAACCTTGACCTCCCCTGTGCTTCAGTGCCGGTTCCCTGAGCGTGTCAAATAAGGAAATTGCTCTGTTGGCATCTCTTTCGTTTTCTTCCCAATTAATGTGTTTGCCTTTTTTATTATTATTAATTTCCTTTGGACTGCTTTACTGCAACCCCAGCAGAAAGAAATGAACTCAGCGCTGCTGCTGCTGCTGCCTGGAGTGTGGGGTCATGAAGGAGGCTAAGAAAGATGGTAGTAAAAGAGAAAACTCTCACCGTGTTTCTGCTGCAGAGAGTGGGGCATTCTGGGAGATGAGGGATTTCTCAGTGGAAGCAGCGAGGAAACCCCAGCTTCACCACGTCTTGGATTCTGGGACACCTTTGGTCAGTCCAAAAGTTGCCAACGGGAGGCAGAAGTCTTTTTTTCTTTTAACAGTCACAGAATTGAAATGTCGGTGATGCCTTGGGGCAAGCTGAGGACATCCAGAGTTCAACGAGAGAGAAGAAAGTGGAACAGATTGTGACAGCTCTTCAGTGCAATACGAGAGGGTCGGCGGCAGTGGAGCTCGGGTTGGCAGGAAAGCTGGCACGCAGCGGAGGGGCTCAGAGCTGAGCGAGCACGCTGGCAGATGTTGAAGATGTCTGGCTGGATTGGGGATGGCTTAGTGGGTGCCGATTCCCGTCGTCTCTTCCTTCTTCCGTCTCCCAGGCAGTCGGCGACCCCCAGAATATCCCGGCAAGCTGGAGCTGGAGCTGTCCCTGGTTGGATGCGTTTGCGAGTGAGTGTGTGGAGGAGGATCGGCGTAGCAGAGATCTGAAGCGAGTCGACTGAGCGTGCTCAGCGTTACAGAAGAGGTCCACAGGGCATCAGTGGCACTGTAAGCTGATAGGCCAACTGTGATCTAGCGTACATTGTTTGGTGTGCGCTTACTTGGTCCACTTTCCTTGAATGCTAAAATGATGGGGCGTGCTTCATTTTTTTGTGTGTGTGCGTGGAGGGGGAACCCTACAGATTAAGATATCCTCGTAATCCCAGTCCTCTTTTGCACTCTCTCTCTCTCTCTCCCTCTGAGGTGCAATCTGAAATCTCATTGAGTCACATGAACTCTAAACCTTGCGTTATTCCCATTAATATGGAGCAGCTCTTGGGCTTCAGGCCATCTGCCAGATTACAGTTTTTCATACACAGCTGTGACACATTGTTGTATAAACTGAGGTTTTATACAACAAACATTTCAGTGTCCTCTAGCATTAATCTACCTAAGCTCATCTCAATCCACCGAACTGGATATTGCTCTTTATAACTCGTCTAGCAATGGAAGCTGGTATTACATCATTGCAGATGTCACAATTTTTCACCCCTGTTATTCACGACAAGCATCTTGACCACATGGGATTAGCAATTGAATAGAATCTGTATGACACATTAACGGGATAGTTCACTTAAAACTTAACTTGTACATGACTGTTTTCTCACCCTCAGGTCATGGAAAGCAGTATCATTTTCTTTTGTTTGTGCAGCACAAAAGCAGTTATTCGAAGGAGAGTCCCTGCTACTCTTTCTCTATGTGAAAGTTATAGTGCTTTGATGGCCAAAGTATGTTTAGAACGTTGTTAGCTTTAACTCAGCACAATAGGAACTATCCTTGACATGAGTGCATGTTGATAGGTTGGTGCCCACAATTTGTAATAAACCTCTGTAAGCACACAGTTTATTTACTTCATGAAGATGCAAAACAGTGCTAGATGGGGCATTGTCCAAGCACTTATTTGTCCTCCAGTTGTTAAATGCTGCAACTAAATGACATAATTTTTGGTAATCTTAAGGAGTCTTTGGTGCTGGAAGAACTTTTTCTCAGTTCCTAAACTTTTGGAGTTCCCAGCATTTTCACACCTTAGGAGCTGGGGATGATTTTAGACTTATAATTGCTATTTGTGGGAAATAAATTAGTGTTTTTTTCTTCTTGTTCTTTTTACTTTTCAGTTTTTGGCAACAATGTTGTCACGTAAGCTTGTCTTCTGTTCTTGTAACTACTAGGTGCAAAGCCCCTAATGCTACTTACTGGGGGTGCGAGTGAATCAGGATAAATAGAAGAGGATTTAGTTTTGGGGGGAGTGCCCTGGGGACTAATTGCTGATTGCTAGAGCCCCATTAGGGGGGCGTACATGGTCCATACAGGGCTTTTTTGGGTGACACAATAGTTTCATAGCCTTCTATATGTTGACTGTCTCATATTAACTATTAGAATATTATTAGCTTTAGTTGATAGGTTTATATTAAGGATAGTAAGATAATTTGACATGTATTTGCCAATTCATTGTCTTATTGGAACCTTTTTGAATGTGTTTGCATATATTTGGTTCCTTTTACCCCTTTTTACAAGATGCAAAATATGTCTTTGGTGTCTCCAGAATGTGTCTGATCAGATCATATTTTGTACCCTGCCTGTTGAATATGTGATTTCTGGGTGTTAGAGGTCATTGCAGCTGTTTTTTGCCTTAAATGAAAATGATCTGGTTCACCCCGCCCACTGTTCTAAAATGCATGTTAGTTTCTCTCGCTGTGTCATGTCAGGTAAACAGCAGTCAGTGACAGAGACGGGCGCAAATGAAGCAGAGATTCAGGCCCCGTTTACACTAGTGTGTTTCAGTTTTAAAATGGTGTTTTAGCATGAAAACGATCCGCGTCCACACTAGCGTTTCACCCAGCGTTTCTGAACATATCTCCGTCCACACTACTCCACCAAAAACAAATATCACGTGACCATTCGTGCACTCTATGCATGCGCGTTCAAGTATAAACAGGAAGCATGTGTCTCGCTAGTTATTCCCAGTGTAACCCAAAACCGCCGTTCTAAATAGGGCTTAGGCTGCTTGAAACGCGAGCGTTTAGCGAGTTTAACTGCACAATAGCGCCTAAAATGGACAATAGTTCAAACAATGCTCCCATTTCTGTATCCAGCAGCCACACCTCCGTTTTCAGATGTCTCTGTTTTACCCCATCTACACTGAGATGGAGCGGTAGCATTTTAGAATGAAAACGGCCTCTCCAGCGTTTCCAAAACGCTCCGTTTTCAGGGCTCAAAAATTCCGGCGTAATGTGGACGGATGGCGTAACAGTAGCAAAACTTATGCGTTTTAAAATGAAAACACATTAGTGTAAACGGGGCCTCTGATTGAGTCAAAATACCAACTAAGGTTATTTGATGTATTTGTTGTGAAGTTTATTCAAGCCTTTGTGCAATGATGAGTCACACAAATGCCGTTACAAAGTTCACAGTACACACACAAACACATATGTTTAACTTCTGTTAGCTGTGTTTTTGCACATCTACTTGCGGAAAATGTGACCAGATACAAATTAATATACACTGCTGTATGGAAATCCATTATGCTACTGTACAAAAAAGCATCCACAAGGACTCCTGTTGTGTGTTTGAAGCATCCTTGTATACAAGTTAGCTATACTGATGCATCTGTGGTGATTCCAGTGGTTTTAGATTACATAATGATTTTTTATTACAAATATGCACTTTTAAAAAATGTTTTAAACTTGTAAAACTCCTTCTTGGTGCGTAGCTCTTCACAGAGAGTTGGAACAGATCTTTTAATCCCAGTTTCTTTGCAAATCCTGTTCTGTGGACTTGTTTATATGCATTACTACAGAGACATGTTATTACAGTCTTGTCAATCAATTCGGTGAGCAAGAAAACCACACTCCTACATCACCTGGTGGGCCTCAATATGACTGTGATTTGGATCCTATTTTAACTCTTTTAAATTTTTAAGAAGACTTGTTGTGTTAGTATCACTCCAATATGACTGTGGAGTATACTTAAACACAGTTCTTTTTAAATAGCTTCCAAAAGTTAATTTTGCTTCATAGCAGAAGACAGAATACTAATACTGTAATGTATGGTCTCCAACCCAGCTCCAGGAGAGCTGCCGTCTTACAGATTTCATCTCCATCTCCAGCCAAACACACCTGAATCAGTTTTTGCTGTGTTGTCAAGCTGGTTTTACCCAATCTGTAATTTTTAAGCACTATGGAAATAAAGATGACTTGACATCAGGGTTACTTGAAAATTATAAGCAGGTGTGTTGAAACAGGGTTAGAACTGAAGTGGAACTAAAGCAGCTCTACGAGAACAGGGTTAAAGCTCACATGAGAATTCAGTAACCAAATTACCAAGTCAATAGCATTCGTTATAATACATTTTTTGCTGCCTTTTTTTTTTTTTTTTTGCCTGACAGCCCCTGGTTCCCATCACTTTCATTAATTTTATAAAGAAGAGAAGCTTGAAAAATTATGACAGGAGTTTCATTTTTGGATTAAATATACATGTAATGTCACTTTTCCAAAATATTAAAGTCATTGACCTTTAAGTACTGCTGCAAAACAAAAGGCCATCATTCTCTGTCAGGGGTCTGTGAATCCACTGGGGGTCTCTAAAGAGAGACTAGGGAGTCCATGGAGAAGATGTGCATGGATGCATGTGTATGTATGTACATGATCAACAAAACTTCTTTATATATGTATGCAATTTTTACAGGGGATACAATAAAAAAGCTAAAATTACTGGTAATGATATGTATAAGCTCTGCAACTATTATAGATTAGATAAGAATCAACTTTATTGTCATTACAAATGTACAAGGCAACAAAATGCAGTTTAAGTCTAACCAGGAGTGCAATAGCAGCAAGTGCAGAATACAGGTATAAACTATAAAGTGCAGTTATAGAAAAACTATGATGATATTTACAGATGGATGTACTATGAACATTATATACAGGTTGCATTAGTTGTGAACATAAATTTACTATAAATGATTATAGTAGGGAAACCTTGCCATTATGTTCTTTCTTTTTCTTTGTTTCAATGAAAAAGCTGCCTAAATTGACCAACATATTTTTCAAGCTGTGGCGAACACACTGTGACAGCAGCCGTATCAATTGACGACATTACTTTCAATCAAGAACGCACCATTATCAATGCTAACATAGCAGACTCGTCAAAAAAATACACTGACAACATCTTTATTAAGAGAAAATAGTTACTTGTCCCATGTTTAAATTATTAAAATAGCATTGACAGCAGTCTTATATATTGTAGTTCCACAAGTAATGACTTTTTCTCTTTTACCAGACTTGTTTGCATACTGTAGTGTGACTAAATGAGGCAAGTGTAAAGCACCCTGTTGAGCACTATATAATGTTGCAACTTAATAATAAACGTCATTTTTGTACAGTGCCATTAAACACTATTGCTTTTGCATTTGTATATTTAGCAGATGTTTTGTCCAATCAACTTTAATTTTTATACCTGATCGGTTCGTACTTGGAAGCTAAAACTTATAACCTTGGTGTAGCTGGTGCCATCCTCTCTTAAAAAGCATCTAATCTAAAAGCATCTTATAAACATTTAATTTGGTCTATGTGTTGAATCCATGGCGATGCAGTGGCGCAGTAGATAGTGCTGTCGCCTCACAGCAAGAAAGTCGCTGGTTCGAGCCTCGGCTGGGTCATTTGGTGTTTCTGGGTGGAGTTTGCATGTTCTCCCTGCATTCGCGTGGGTTTCCACCGGGTGCTCCGATTTACCACAGTCCAAAGACATGCGGTACAGGCGAATCGATGTTTTCCAGAGATGGGTTTGCAGCTGGAAGGGCATCTGCTGTGTAAAACGTGCTGGATAAGTTGGCGGTTCATTCCGCTGTGGAGACCCAAGATTAATAAAGGGACTAAGCCGAAAAGAAAATGAAATAATGAATGTTGGACCCATATGAACTATTACTTATGGGACCTAAATCCTGTACACAGCAGATCTCACAACTCGACCTGCAACTAGAGGGATGCAGAGTTAGCATTAGCTCTACTGTTAAAGATCTGGGTGTCATATTAGACAGCAATTTAACTTTTGAAAGCCATATCTCCCATATCACAAAAACTGCATTCTTTCATCTGAGAAATATTGCTAAGCTACGAAGTATGCTATCCATCTCAGATGCAGAAAAACTAGTTCATGCATGACTTCTAGGTTGGATTACTGTAATGCTCTGCTCGCTGGTTGCCCAGCCTCCTCTATTAACAAACTTCAGCTACTACAAAATGCAGCCGCCAGAGTTCTTACCAGGTCTAGAAAATATGATCATATCACCCCAATTTTTTCCTCGTTACACTGGCTTCCTGTTAAGTTTCGTATTAAATAATCTAGCTCCTGTTTATCTAACCAACCTTCTGTCTCGCTACAATCCAACCCGCTCTTTAAGATCTCAAAACTCAGGGCTTCTGGTAGTACCCAGAATAACAAAGTCAAGTAAAGGGGGTCGAGCCTTCTCATTTATGGCTCCTAAACTCTGGGATAGCCTTCCTGATAATGTCAGAGGCTCAGGCACACTCTCACAGTTCAAAACTAGATTAAAGACCTATCTTGTTAGTAAAGCATACACTCAATACATTACTTAGCGGTATGATGCATGAATGTGCTCCACGCATCTCGTTTATATACACTATGAACAGCAGCTACGCTAATTATTCTCTTCATTCTCTATTTCCAACTGGGGATACCCATCCCAAGGCCCCCAGAGACTATGCAGCGCCACGGATGCGATCCAAGACCCGTGACGAGACGATTCCAAGGCTCCATAATCCTGGACCTCGCTGTATCCTGAGCAGCTGCTTGGCGGAGTAGCAAGCAAGAGACGGATTCCTGTGACCCTCCAAGGACAGACGAGCCTCGAGTTCTCCAACCTCCAGCGCCTAGACTGCAGCTAGAGCTGAGCACCGATGGATTACTCTTCTGTGTTTGGACTCTAAGTAGTGAATATTAAACAACACTGAACTGAACTCAAACATTAATAACTAAACTGACATTTTCAATTTACTATAACCTTCTATGTGAAAGCGCTATACAAATAAAGGTGAATTGAATTGAATTGAATATGTCTGTTTGATATTAAGAAAAAGTTAAGTTAGATGATGCTCATGTCAGACATCACGCATTTACTTTACGAGCTTACAAGTATGACGGTATTTGTGACTTTGCCCTGTCCTGCTGTCATTGAAAGATTCTCTGTGGCTGCACGCTAATAGAAGCTCATAATGGTTTAATATTGGAGGTTGAAAGTTCAGTTGATGTAAAAAATAAAAAAAGTCTCCAGTGCTTAAGGCATTAGAAAACCTGGCTTGTGTCAAAATGAGTTCTGACAGCTGCCTGTCTCTCTTACCTACAGTATCTGATGTTCTTGATTTTATATATTATATATTTTTAAATAAGGATGTAGGACATTTAGTCACATTTTGAGAAAAATGCATTTCTCTAGATGTCTTTTTTGCATAAACCCGTTAGTTATTCAGCGCTGAATGGATTTTGTGTGTATAAATTTAATGTACTTATGCCTTGTATTAACATGAACGACTGACCTATTTTTTTTAGATTGACTCTGACTGAATATTACATCAAATAATTATATATGTATAATGAACATAGTGTGTATGTGGGTGTTCTGCTGTATTATTTTTTAAGTATGTCAATCTATGAACCTTTGAAGTTTCATTTAAAAAAAAAAAATCATATGAATAGATTGTTCCCCTGTTGACAATATTAGCACACATACTTGCAATAGATTTTCAGGGAAATCTAGATTTCTATATTACTCTTTAGGGGGAAATCGTAAAAATGTTCTTTTGCTTTGAGCATTGACTTACCATGACTTCTAAGGTTGTGCTTTTATATATATTTGAATTTAATTAGCAACATTTACTGAACAGAACTATACAGCAGCTCCACTACACACAGTTGGAAGCCTTTAAATGCAATCAATGGGCTATATGCACAGCTAGTGTTTTCCAGCCAATGATAAACTTCTGGTGAAAGCTTTAAGTGACTATTTTCAACTTCATAAAGTTCCTTTTACAGCATCGATGTTGTGATGTAATTCAAATATAATCTGTTAAATAGACTTAAGCATCCATTTGGTTGTTAAAACGTAAATAGAGACGAAACACCTTTTAAATACAGGCGCCGTCATTAGCAGTAGGCAAGTGCAGAAATTTCGTTGAAAATACCGGGGGTAAAATTAATTTCCATGTTTTATTCTAATTTAATGCAGTGCTTTTTGTTTGGTCTGATACCCATTTAATATTGTATCTCAGCCAGACAGTGAAGATTTTTTTTAAAGAAATCAGATCTTAAACGCTGCGATTTTGTAGGGATGACAATTACCAGAAGCCCTGGGGCTGGTGGAGTGAAATTAAAAGTCTGTGTGCATATACCCCATTGATTCAACAGTTACCAACATAAACAGTAAATGTAATGTTTATTATTATTATTATTATTATTATTATTATTATTATTATTATTATT
>CAIGQQ010036459.1:1041121-1060013 GCA_903798035.1 Danio albolineatus | reverse complement strand
ATTATTATTATTATTATTATTATTATTATTATTATTATTATTATTATCACCAGTTATTTACATAAACACCAATAATGTGACAATAACATGAGAGAATCAGACTTTATCGCAGTAAAATATTTACATGGCACAAGCCAACATCTTCACTTACATTTCCTGCGGCTGCTATTATTTTGATGCTATTTCTCTATAATTGTCACAACTGGTTTTAGGTGAAAGGCAGATCCATGTGCAGTATAAAGTTTATTGGATGAAAAACTGGACATACCTAAGCATAGCTGAATAATATGAGTTCAATGCATAGTAATGACAGAGTATAAGACACCATTGATCTAATGTAAATCCCATGAGTGTAAAATCCCAGTGGAAACAAGCCAATCTGAACATGCCACAGACTCTGACATTACTTAAGGGATCGTTAATGTGCATGTTTGAAGCAGCATTTGATTGGCCGCAACGTTGCCTAATGAGATTATATATTTTTTCCTGTATTTTATAATCTCAACACAGCTTATTATATTTTTTTATGTGGGACTTTTATTTACTCTGGGGTAAGTCAGTGCAACTTATTTGTTTAGAGCTTGCAAAATTTGGGAAAGGCAGATTATAAATTTATTCAGCGATTACCCCTGCAGAGACATATGGTTAGTTTAATACAATAAAAAAAAAGTTGATGTTCATTCATTCATTCATTTTCTTGTCGGCTTAGCCCCTTTATTAACCCGGGGTCGCCACAGCGGAATCAACCGCCAACTAATCCAGCATTTGTTTTACGCAGCGGATGCCCTTCCAGCCACAACCCATCTCTGGGAAACATCCACATATTCTCATTCACACACATACACTATGGACAATTTAGCTTACCCAATTCACCTGCACCGCATGTCTTTGGACTTGTGGGGGAAACCAGAGCACCCGGAGGAAACCCACGCAACCACGGGGAGAACATGCAAACTCCACACAGAAATGGCAACTGACCCAGCCGAGGCTCGAACCAGCGACCTTCTTGCTGTGAGGCGAACGTGCTACTCACTACGCCACCGTGGCGCCCAAAATGTTGATGCAACTGAAATCACAGGCAAATCGGTGCTCGTGCACGTAAGTGACAATCACACAGTGTGAACTATCAAAGACGTGATGTGAAAGAATTGCAGATGAGTCACCGATGCCCATGAGATATTTGGCGTGCTAAATTTCTGGAGCTGTCAGCGATTCAAATAATGTCGTGTAAAATGAGTTTTGAGCGAAAATAACATCTGTAATCTGCTACAGCCATTCAGAGAGCAGCATCTACAAGTGTGGTTACCTGCAGGCCAGCAGGAGGTTGAGGAAGAAGTTAAATAGCTCACTTTCAGTTTATTTAGATCCAAGAAATGGAGGAAAAATTAGCAGAAATTTGGCAGGAGCACCCATGTCTGTTTGACGTGTCATCATAACCGCAACCAGGTCAAAAAATAAAAAAAGTTGAGGAGAAATTGCTAATTCCCTTCAAATCCAGGTGAGCAAATATGTACATTTTCTACCCCATTAAAGGCTTCTTTCTCATTATGTAGTTAATATCAAAAGATATACTACGTGTTTTTGGTTGTGAGATGTAGTTTGGACGAAGTTGTCTGAGATTCTTCCTATTTTAAAGTCATACAGTGTGAAACTCCCTGTCGTAGATCCATCTTGCAGTGTAAACAAAGCAGCGACAAAACGCTAGCCCAGATAGTCATGCAGTGTGAAAACATCTGTGACACGACTACTTTGAAAATCATGCAGTCTGAACTCGGCATAACACATTTGAATTGTGTTATCTCAGCTTGTTTGAATTGTGTGTGTGTGTGTTTTTTTTTTTTTTACTTATTTGAATTATGTAATTTCAGCTTATTTTAGGCAAATAAAGCCCTTACTCTGCAGTTCAAACTGCAACTGCTTTAATTATGCCTAAAGTTAGCTGAGACTGATCTCAGTATAGGTTTAGCAAAGTTGTGGCTCATTGAGAGATGCACCTAACAATATAATTGAATGACAAACAAGTTTCTTCTATTAAATTCAGACAAAACTGGAGTAATACTTTGTAATATTTGTAATATTTGGCCAAAATCTTGTACACAGCTGATCTCACAACTCCACCTGCAATTGAAGAGATACACAGTTAGTTACATGTTAGTTCAAGCAACTTGACATTTGAAAACCGTATCTCCCATGTCACAAAAACAGCCTTCCTTCATCTCAGTAATATCACTAAGCTAAGAAGCATGCTATCTATCTCAGATGCAGAAAAGTTAGTTCTAGGTCATCCTTTATGATCACCAGATTGGATAACTGCAACACTCAGTTTGCTGGTTGCCCGGCATCTTTTATTAATAACTTCAGTTAGTGCAAAATGCAGCTTTGAGAGTTCTTGCCAGGTCAAGAAAATTTGATCATATCACCCCAATTTTATCTTTTGTACACTTGCTGCATGTTAAGTTCCATATTGATTATAAAATATTGCTTCCTACCTATAAAGCTTTAAATAGTCTAGCTCCTGTTTATCTAACCACCTTCTATCTTGCTTCAATCCAACCCAGTCCTTAAGATATTAGAACTCATGACTTATGGTTGTCCCAGGGATGGGTTGCGGCTGGAGGGGCATCCGCTGCGTAAAAACATGCTGAATAAGTTGGCGGTTGATTCCGCTGTGGCGACCCCGGATTAATAAAGGGACTAAGCCGACAAGAGAATGACTTATGGTTGTACCCAGAATAGCAAAGTCCACTAAAGGAGGTTGGATGTTCTCATATACGGCTCACAAACTCTGGAATGTCCTTCCTAATAATGTCTTTGGCTTAGACACAGTTTCTCAGTTTAAAGTTAGATTAAATACCTATCTTTTTAGTAAAGCCTATACACAATGCATCACGTAACTTTATGATGCGTGAGTGTACTCCATGCAAGTGAGTGTATATATAGGACCCATAGGACACACTCTTCCTGGCTTAATTCACCAAGCATTTTGTTAGAATTACTTCTATGTTTTCTATGTTTGTTTACATAGCACCTATATTAATTTAAAGCGTTTCATTTTCACATTGTTCAAATACATTATGAACAGCAGCCACACTAATTATTTCCATTGCTCTTTATTTCCACCTGAGCATGCCCATCTCGAGGCTTCTAGAGATTGTGCAGAAACACTTGATGAGACCCAAGACCTGTGAAGAGATGATGCCAACTATCAGAGGACTTTGAGGACAACACATACACTTAATACACAAATACACTTCATTGTAGAGATCACCTACAGTATATACTGTATAACTGCAGGTTAACTATGTTTATATCTAATAACTTTAACTGTTAAAGTTATTAATAATTAGTTGCTAGTTAATTAAAGTCATTAACTAATACATTTCTGATTTTGACTGTAATGCAATAATGTACACCTTTTGTAAAGCTAATTCAAAACAATATTTATTGTGACAAGCTGAATACAAATAAACTTCAACTGAATTTAAAGAGACCCATATTTTGCATTTGCAGAAATAATACAAATTGTATTGTTTTAGCCCATTTTAAATGAGTAGTTTGAACAAGCAGCAGCATCAATATTTTTTTTCAGTGAAAGTTGCCCAAACTCAATCCTAGATGGCCGTGTACCTACATATTTTAGCTCCAACTTGCTTCAACACACCTGGCAGGATTTTTTTAGTATACCTAGTAAGAACCTTATTAGTTGCTTCAGGTGTGTCCAATTGGGATTGGAGCTCTCCCCAAGTTTGGGGACCCCTAGTTTAATACGTTTGTAGTGAGGCAACAATTTTTTTGTTTTCTAAAATATTTGTAATGATTTTTTTTTTTTTTGCATTTACCTAAACCACCTTGTCAGAGAACCGTTGAAACAGTGCATTATTTGGCATCTTAAGATAAATCAGAGCCCTTCAACCCCTCGTGACACATTACTCTCACTCCATATGGTAAAATCTTAGGAAATAGGCGATAGATATGAGCATTTCAGAATGAACCACAACTTTAAATGCCTATTGACCTTATTTTTCAATGCGGAAGTACGATTGTTTTATAACCTCCAATTAAGTTGCTTTTGGGAGAAATGACCAGGAATAATAAATGGCAGAAAACAGTCAAACTACTTGCTCTAAAGGAAGTGTTTGCATGACTATACAGACCAAATAGAATAATATAAGAAGGACATATCAGTTTGCAACATCAAGCAGCAAAACGAGCTGTTTTAACATCTAAACATGAATGGAAGTGAATGAGACCGGAAGTCTCAAATGATTTAAATGGCTGTGCCTACTCGTACGGAGAATAAGGTGAATAGGAATGGAAAACATACTTCCAAAATAAAGGTTTCTGAAAAAGTGGACAATCACAATAAAGTCATTGGCAGTTGGTACTAGATTAAACGAGCTATGCATGTGCAAATTACTTTCTTTAGCAGAGAGATGGTAAACAAAGACAAGAGCAGTGGTTTTGATCTGCTCCTGATAAAGTTGTTTGCTTGTATCCTCCTTTTTCCACATGCACGGCTGAGTGACTTGTGCAGTTCTTTCAATTCCGAGGTGTCTCATTATAAACACCATCTTTTAAATATTTTATCTCCCTATATAGATGCTGTGTGTGCACGCTGCACATCTACAGACACTAATTAGTGCTGTCATAAACACTCCCACATGCCTGGGTGTTCACTTCACATCACACAGGGCGAGTGGGCGGAGCTCCTCCCTCCAGTCTCCAGTCTCAGACACAAGCTTGGCAGACTGGGTTACCAATGACCTTTATCAAATCATCGGGTAATGACTTTGTCAGTTTACAGTAATGGGACTTTACTTCAACTTTGTAGATGAGCTGCTATTGTGACACTGTGTAATGTGGTTAAATACTTTTTGGACCAATCATAGGACTGATATTATGTGGCTTAAAAGTGTTTTGTTTACTTAACAAATCATAAAGTACAGTAAGTAGATTAACATCAGTTAAATTGAACTTGGAAGCCACCGTTTATCTAGTAAAGCATTGACTTTCCAACAATAGAAAGTAACTGTACTCGTCATTTTGCTTGTAAGGCAAGAGTAACATCATTCAAAACTTTAAAGACTCTATACTTTTTATTTGTGTAAACTCAAACACAGCAAGATTTTATGCTTTCATTTTTCTAGAAACACCCGCGCATAAGACCCCCAACAATCTATTAAATCCAGGCCAATTGGTTCCCAGAATTAGCGGGTGTTTGAGGTGCGGGTTAACCGCTACCTCGACGCTATGCTTTTTACCCCTGACTTGGATATTTATAGCCGTTAGCGGATAGTGAATTACATCCCCATGTACACACCTTACCCTTGCTGTGCGGCTTGTATCCAATGCCGGGTCTTGAAGCAGGCTTTGGTGGATAGAGGTCTGCATACACCTCGAATCCACCAAAGCTTGATATATACCCCCTTTAATACTCACAGGTATCCGGTATAGCCCGTCGCGACCGGGGGCGACGATCGGCGTGGCGGGGACGCGGATCAATGCACTCACCTCCATCGTGGAGCAGCTTTTTGGTGCATTGTCTTCATCCCTGCAGCAGCAATGCATCGGCCCAGACCTTCTCACTATACCCCCAGGGCCAGCAACACCAACCGATTGAATTGGAGAGAGACCTGGCGCTGACTGGGGAATCGCCAGGGGCTGTGGCTCCACCCTTCCATCCTGAGTGCCGAACCCTTGCTCCTGGCACTGCCGTCTGGGTGCTGGCGTGGGCAGTCCCCGCAGTCTGGGCCTGGTAACAGGAGGAGAAAGAGGGGGAGAAGAGAGAGGTTATTTCACCGATCCTGGCCCTCGCCACCAGGTGATCCTCCGCCAGCTGGATGGCCGTATCCAGATCGTCTGGCCGATGGCACTGGACCCACTCTGATGTTCAGGGGGGGAGGTTGGTTCCAGTACCACGGCATCCACCAGCTGGGCAGTGGTCTGGCAGGCGTCACGGAGCTGCTGTGCGAACACGAAGGGCATTCTCGCTGAAGAATGGCTCACTTAAGGTGAGCGTACTCCAGGAGATTCTGGACCGGTCGCTGCTGTGCGGCGGTCTGGGCTTTGCCCGACAGCAGTGGGATGACTCGTACCGGCCACTCGGCCCGCAGCCAGCTACACGCCTCTGCCATCTTCTCAAACAGGTCGAGAAACGCTTCCGGGTCGGGCAGCAGATGTCGGAGCGGGCCAGATCTCCTGGGCTAGCAGACTCCGGATTAGCTTGCGGTCCTCCCGCTGGGCCTCCACGAGGACTTGGAAACGGTGTTGGAGGTCTCCTTTCGGTTCCACCAGCGCACAATGTTGTTCTCGGTGGATGACTTCAGCACATGGACTAGTAGACGGAGTAGACATTCTGGCAGCGAAGTTTCTTCTGCTTCCCTGGATTTCGGCACCACTGTAATAAAGTTCGTTGTTGTGTGGGAAGAAGAAGACAGGGTAGCGATACACAGTAAGTCAAATCTTTTATTTTTAAATAGTTGTCACCACACGTGTAGCTTTGTGTGTGTGTGTGTGTGTGTGTGTGTGTGTGTGTGTGTGTGTGTGTGTGTGCTCTCTCTCTCTCCTCTCGGCTGCTCCTCCTCCTCTCCTTAAGAAGGGTGTCTCTCCAGCCCAATCGCTAAACAAACAGGTGTTATTTATTATTTATGATTGGTCCGCGAACTAGCCGCCAGGCTCTGAGCATGGTCTCCCCCCTCATTGGGCGTTCAATCATGCTTACCTCTCCACAGTCCATTTGACTATTAGTAGACTGTCTGCGTAATATCTGTTGATACAGACATTCAACAGACATTTAACTGACTATAAGAAACTTTGCAAGTACATGTCAACTTACACTAACCCCAACCCCAACCTAACAGTCTTCTTATAATCCAATGAGAATTAGTTGGCATGTAGATGCAACGTAACTTAAGTTCAACAAACGGATCATCAAAATAAAGTGTAACACTTTATTTTAATGTACAATTAATACTATTAACAAACCATTAGCTAAGACCTTTCGTTCAGCAAACTACTAATTAGCTGTTTATTAATAGTTTGTAAAATAGTTATTGTGTTTAGGTATTAGGGATGTAAAATAAGAGCATACTTTATAAGTGCTAATAAACAGTTGATATCTTAATAATAGGCAGGTTATAAGACAGTAGTAAATGGTGTGAATTATTACTTAAACTAAAGTGTTAAAATAAAGTCAAAGAGATTTTGAACAAGTTAAGGATGAAGAAATGATGATAAAATTTACCTTTTTAGGCTGATATGTTATTTTAAAGCATATGATGCACTTAATAATGGTATTTTTCTACTTTATTAAGGATCAATTGCATCTTAAAATAAATTCTGTATTGCATGTTTCCTTTTTTCTAGGTAAAACATAACTGGACCTCTAACTGTCATTTGTTACCGCTTTAAAATGCACAAACAGTCCTCACTTTAGATAGAGTAAAAATAGATCCCCGACAACTAGTAGATGTTACTATTTAAAGTGGGTTAGCACAAACAAACATGTTGTTCAGAATTTATATGACTTAATTTCTTGCTCCTTATTGGTTCTTTGATCATTTGAAGATCTTTCAGAGATACTATTGATTTTGGTGGTAGAAACACAAATAATGAAGATTGTGGTGCAACTTCACAGAGAGATATTTGAAGACATCATGTGAAGATTGAAATAATATTTTGTTCAAAACAGTAGATTTCATTAGAGTTGCTCCTAGAAATGTTCAGAAACTTCTCAACAACAAAAGTCCACCTTGTAGAACGCCATCAATGCCTTTTTGCTGTCGAGAAAATTGAATCAGACAGTGAAACAAATGACCTTATCTCATCCCCAGAAGGCCATTTGCTCTGACCACAGCCTCTGTCCTACAAAATTTAAAGGCTTCACTCGTTTTATGCGCCGTCTTGTTTTCCTCACGATATTCAGGACCAACTCTTCCCGGATTCGTGTGGTAAAATCACTCAGGTGAGTATAATATAAATGGAGTAATGTGCCGAAAGAAGGTAAGGAGAGACAAACTGCCAGACACACTATCTCATCAGCTCAGTGTCTCACTCTACCTGCTGCATTTGCTGCCTCTTTTTTTGCGTCAGAGAAACCGCGTTTAGCTTTTCATTTCTACAAGCATGTCAAATGCAGTTTTTCAGGCTTTTCACAAACTTTTTGGCCATTTTCTCCTGCCTGCTCTTTTATTTGCCACACTAACAGAGCCGAAGTTCTAGTTACAGTAGTTTTCTAAACAATGTCACATATTACTCTCAAGTACTTTTTTTTCTTTATCACTTTTTATGCTTTTTATACACCTGATATACTGTACAGAGTCAAGGATATTCTTGAGAAAACTAAACTGTCACCAATTGGTCATTACATGTATTCTGAGGTCATTGCTTTGTCCTTTTGTAATTATTCTAACAGGAGGAAAATAAAGCAATAATAAGCCGTCATTATGAACCACGAACGCAAGTTCCTCTCAGCTTGTGAGCATGACTAATGGTGTGATTTATGGTCAATAATGAAAATCATATTAAAGTCATGAGTGGCAGCTGTTTGTGCAGTAAGTTTGCTATATAATGCTCAAGCTGTAGGAAATGGTTGAAAGTGGTTGTCCATATTTGTGTAGTGCTGTCTGAATGGGGTCAGTTTTATTTGAAAACGAAGCAAAATGTTAAAATAACACATGCTTCTTCCCCACTGTTTTAGCACATAATGGACATAGAACTTGAAGTTTTGCATAGCTTCAAGCAACACGCATTTAGCTTTGCACTGTTTTTGCATGGCAAAGATGACAGGATACACATTAATATACACTGCTGTATGGACATTTGTTATGTTAATATACTAAATAAACCTGATTTAAGTCCACAAACCGAAACTGAAGCATCTTCTATTATAATTGTACTGACACTATGTTGCCGTGTTGATGAATTATGTAGTGATTTTACTGTATTTATATAAGCATGCACTTAAAAAAACTCATACTTGAGGTGCAGCTGATCACTGAAAGTTGAGATCTTTTAATCCCAGTTGCTTTGTGCAAGTCCTGTCTTGTTGATATGATTATACGCGTTACTACAGAGACACGTTAATAAGCGGCATGACGTGAACACGAAACATAAGTCCCGCCCGTTTGTGCGCATGCAGCCCCGGGAGATTCGAAACCCCCAAACCCGCCACAAACAACAGCGGCGAGCAAAGGTTGCCAGATTGGGCGGTTTTGAATTTGAGTGTGCAGGTAAAAACCTTTTGGATAGGGTTTGGACTGGAATCAGTCAGCTACATCCGGCAACACAGAGAAGAGCACTGTGTTCAGCTGGATATTATTGGAAGTGTGCAGATGAACCAGAGATGAGACTGTGAAAAGACAGTGGTTGAGGTTTATTTCTGCAGTAATGCCTCAGCATTATAGCCTAGCCTTGTGCTGTGTTCCCTCTGAGGAGTGCTTCTGAAATCTACACGCTTACAATGGAGGATTCGTCGACCGTTTGTTAAAGGAAGGATCAGAAAAGATGTATGCAGGGGTGGACTGGCCATAGGGAGCACCGGGACATTTCCCGGTGGCCTGACGGTGAATCTGGCCTGCTATCCAACAAGTGAGTAAGTGCGATTAAAACGGTTGCCTCATTGTTCTCTCTAGCTTGTAAATGATGCATTTAATTGTGTTTTTTAATTTTTAACCGCTTGTAGTGTATCTGGTTAACTTGTATTCTCATATCGTATCTAAAAGCACATTGTAAATGTGATGCGTGACGCGTGCCGTGTGCTGCGTGCCGCGTGCCGATTTGTTTACGTCTTAAAATGCGTTTGTGAGCTTGCGTTTCACTGCTGTTTGACGTTGCTATGGCTACATCAGCTCTCTTACACACGTGTGGCAGGCGTGTTTCATAATGGTTCAGCTTTTGCCGCTATGTGCATTAATACTGAATGTGTGTCACTGTTTTTACTTCTGGTTAAGAAAAGAGTGATATGCTGGGAGACCGGGGGGTTAGTTTCAGGGGTGAGGTGTCTGAAATACGGGCGACTCCCAGAAAAAACGAGTGTTGGCAGATATGCTCACGCACACACTATGACTTCAATATTGATGAGCCATAGTGGGCATTCTCTTGCACTGAATGATGTCGACCAAACGCAGCACACTGGGTCATTGGTCTAATCAGTGCAGTTTAGCATCGTGCTAAGGACGGGTTTTGAAACAAATGAATCGCTGAACAATTCATATAGGAGTCGCTGGGATAATTAGGTAAAAATAAATGCATAATATAAGACAATGAAAGTGTTTTTGAACATGCATGCATATTAGCCTGCTGTTGGAGACCCCCAAAACCTAAATATGACCCTTTTTAATCTATAGAAGGGGCTCTTTAAACCCATGAATACATATTTGATGTACTAATATGAACTTTTTAAAATACCTAATGTAACATAAATAAATACTGTAATATAAGAATGGGCTGCTCATAAATTTATTAATGTTAGTGATAAATAATATGACCTTGTTATAGTTTTTTTTTTTTTTTGCATTATAATGCTTTATATTCAGATAATGTGAGCTTGTGTGCAAAAGGCAACAGGCTCATTCTGAAAACGTAGTCCTATGTACGTTCTGGAGGCCGCACATTATGTAGACAGAGGTACATATGGTTGTTTCATTTTTTAAACAAACGCTACAGGGCGGTATGACAGCGTTCCTTTTTGCACTTACCAGCTGACCGCTTACCTCTGTGTGGACAACTTTCCCATTGCAATCAGTTTGTCCTGTTAGCTCGCCATGCTCGTCGGCAGACTTGAGACGAAGAGAGGAGTTGACCACAACAACTGGGTTCAAGTCCGGTGAAGAAAGTTACAGAAAGCAGGTAAGACAAAAACAGAATCCAAAAAATAAAACAAACCAGTAAATAACAGGGTGAGAATGTGGTAAAATCTGAAAATGTGGTAAAAATGAGACGAGGGCTTTTCTTTTGGGTCTTTCGTTTTTCTATATTGCTTTTGAAAATTTTTGGTTGGGTTTAGGGAAGTGTGTGGGTGGGTCAATCGATAACATTTTGGTTGGATTTAGGGTTTATGCAAGAACAGTAGGCACGAATGCCACTCGCAAGAGAAATTTGAGATCTCAAAGAGCGTACACAGCATTTTGAAAACAAAAAGTGCAAAAATACGTACGGGGACGTATTTAGTGGCCTCCAAAAAACGTACATAGGACTACGTTTTCAGAATGAGACTGGGTTGGCAAAAGGCTTTAGCTCACGTGATTTATAAGACTAATAAACTGAAAATGCAATAACTTACTGAATAAATTACAGAAATAGACTGGATAATGCCTGTGGTTTAAAGTCACAAAAGTCATATTTAGACAAATCATTTGATTTATTGCCAGAGAACTTTTGCTTTATGGGGTTTATCTGTTATGCTAATTTGCCATCTATCAAAACGAAGGAAACAAATAGCAGCACACTGCAGCTTTCATGCCCAAAAATTGATTTGATAAAGGCCCTGACTTTGCGCGGTAAATGCAACTTTCTCTTCATGCTTAAAAAAACAAAACAAAACCCAAAAAGCTATAACTCTCTAAGTGTCTCCAAAGCAAACACCAATTCCTTCTGTTCTGTGCTTAGAATCAAAAGCCACAGCCGCAGGCTTGTATCTGCTTCTGCTATCCTGATGAATATTTACATGCTTAAACACTCAAATTAGAATTCATTATCCTGTGTAATCTTGGGTTTAGATCTACATGTGCAGTTGTTTGATTAGTTGCTCGAGGATATGGGTTTTGTGTTTGGTTTGTGGGCCTTCTACCTTTTCTCACACTTGCCTTTTGAAGCTAATGTCTGGCAAACGATAGGCCCGTTGTGTTGGAATTAGCATCTTTTGAAAAGATGTTTTTGGGGTTGGAGTTGTGTGATCTGAACCTCTCAGTCCTACTTAGCAACATCGTCTTGTGGCAACATGCTTTGGTACCAAACATATTACCATGAATAATTGAAGAACAACACTAGATTTAGTTGAATGAGCACCTGCACATTAACCGCTTTAATGCAGAAGCTTTGCCGCAGCGGTGGGATTTGTACATTATTGAAGAGAAAATTCAGCACGGTCGCCTTTGTCATTCTTGACATTTCCTGAAACCATCTTTGCTATTTGACAGCATTAAAGATGCATGAGGGGCCTACGAATCCACTCGAAGAATTTTCTTTTTCCTCGAGGACTGAACTCTTGTGCGGCTTCGACTTTAAAAGGTAAAGTAGGTTTATTCTGTTTCTGTCACGGTCAGCCTGCTGCGAAGCAGGTCACTGTCACGTTGACATTTTAAAACATGATCTCTCTTTCCTCCGCAGCTTCTTGAGGTTTATCTCGTGCAACAGAGGAAGTGGTGCGGGAAGAAGAATGCGTCGGCCCTAACGTTTCGTGTGTACAACAGGATATCCGACGCTGGGAGCGTTAGCCTCGTGTCAAGAGACACGATATAAAAGATAGATTGCCACTTGTGTTCTTAAGATGTACAAAAACTCTATTTTTAAAATGTTTTTGTCCCTCGCCTTTTTGTCTTTCAGTGCATCTGCTCTCTCTTATATGGCTGTGGTTCGCGCTTTGGAACCTAGACGTCTCATTTCAGCTGCTCGTGCATAGAAATAGTCAAACAGTCCTTATCTGAAGCTCGTGTCTTATCAAACTTGCAGACGTTCTGTGTACTGTGAGTGTGCTACATTTACTCATATGCGAATACGTTAATTGCCTGTTGACTGACGGCTGGAAAAGACAGGGATTTGATGCTGGGGCAATGGTAATTGTTTTCAGATTTGTTTTAGAGTGTCTTTTTGATCAAATTTGTGGAAGAGCGAGTGAGAGAGAAGGAAAGGAGGAGGTGAGGGAGCCAGACACTACTCATGGGGCCCATTAGGAAATTGCCAGTAAGCAAAGTTGCAAATAAGCTGTCACACAGTACAAATGAGATTACCTTTCCAATGTGCCCTGGAACCTGCGCACCGGGGGGATGCAGAACCAGTCACGGCAAAACAAGGCACAATCGGCTGATTTATCTCAGCGCTTGATCTTCTGGTGGTGTTCTTTCTGCCTCTGTTTTTTTTTTTTTCATGCATGGTGTGCAAAACAGTTTACAAAGTGCTTGCAGCACAAGTTAATCAGTTGTAGACAACCTCTGAAGCGAGTCGACATAGTGTTTCAAGTCAGGGATTTCACTTATAGTCCTCAGCGTTGGATTTATACACAGACAGAGAGGCTTACTGTGCGTTTACATGACAACTATGTACTAAAAATGGAGAAGTTTTTCCGCAAGTTTTGTTTATAGACGTCAGCGTTGGTAAAGCCATCCCCGTGCACATTGATCAGTAGAAACAACAACAAGTGCTTACAACTATGCATGCCAAGCCAGCAGTAGGCGATGTCACTTTGTAAAGAAACACTAGGCAACTGTGCAAATACAGTCTTTTTGTCTGCCATTATTGTTTTGCTTGTGAGCAGTGCTTAATTTGTGAATTGCGAGGTCCTGGAACAGATTGTGGAAACTGATCCGGCATGTTACCAGAGGATGGAGAGGTGTCGTGGGCAAAAGTGAAGAGTGGGGCGAGGGGGTGTTGGTGTCGTGGACAAAAGTGAAGAGGGTTGGGAAGTCGTGGTAGAAAGTGAAAGGGAACAGCAGACGGGAGAGGAGTGGTTGATGACGGGGATCAGTAAAATGAGGTGCCGGATCAGATTTTAGAGGTGCCGGATCCGGCGTGTTCCGGCACAAGTTAAGCCCTGGTTGTGAGATTGTGTTTTATGACAAGTGCATTCAAACAAATTTGGTTGCAGAAAGCTGATGATGTACCTTTCCTGAGTAAACTTTTACAAGATTATTTATCTGCATGTACAACCATTTACAATGGATGTACATAAGGTGTTTTATGCATTTTAAGGGTGTTGACACTATTTTAGTTCACTAATCATGGTCAATTTCAACACCATAGCTAAAGTACCAAATATTGTACCTAAAGGCATAGGAATAAATTCACAACATGGGGTGCGTTTCCGAAAACCATCATTAGCTAAGTAAGGTCGCAAGTTCCATCGTTACAAACATAGTTCATTGATTTAGCATTTCCCAAATCCATGCCTCCAACAAACATCCGCAAATTGTATCGCAAACATGTACGCTTGCAACTACACCTGTAGAGCTGTAGTTAGAGGCATAGTTCCTGGCTGTGCTCTATTGTCCGTTATCTCACATGTCCTAATGATTCAGAACATTTTAACATTTAAACTTGGATTATTTAAAAAAAGAAAACATTAAAGTCATATCTCTTGCGTGTAATTTGCTTCCCAAGTAATTTTATGATCAATTTTAGCGATCTTTATATTGACAACTGCTTTCCCTTCAAAGTGCATTTTGAAATAATTTATGCCATTTTGAATGTAGCCGTGGCTCATGAAAAAAGCTATTGTCGACTATTATTTAAAAGCGGAATTTCTATTACGTCTCCAAAGCTTGTAAAAAAAACAAAAAAGCATAGGTTAGTGATTTAATTTATTGTAGGTTGTTTATTAAGAAATGTGTCTGTACTGTATATGACATGGGACTATCCATTAGATCAGCGGTTCTCAAACTTTTTCCACCAGGTACCACCTCAGAAAAAAATTGTCTCTCCAAGTACCACCATAATGACCAGTATGTAAATACAGTAGCGTAGTAGGCCTGATGAAGCAGCGACAGCACTGCACAGTTCATAAACGAGACAAATCAATTCCTTTTATTAAGAATATGTATTATTGTCAGCCACTTTACACATTATAAATAGTTTGAACATTAACTGTGCTTGCAGAGCAAAAAAAAATAACTTTACCATTTAAATTAAAATGTGCTTTTAAAAGTGATTTAAAAATGACACTGTTCTTAAGGAATAAAAAGAAAACTGATGTACTTGTAAAGTATTAATGTATAGTAGCTTATTTATCAAAACCTGGAAATGTTGCTTGGACCTGATGAATATAGGTTATATGTCATATACGTATATACATTTTTATACCTTTTGAGATATATATTGCATGTACATATGACATATCTTTGATATCTAAACGTTAACTTTTATTCTGATATGATTTGGATTTACATATTTAAATCAGAAATTAGATCTGCTTACTGCTCGTCATTTACAGTAGGCCTGTGTGTGTCAGAAAAGCGAGTGATTTATGCATAAATTCCATAGTCTGTTGATATTCTTGATTCTGATTGGCTGGAGGTGTGCAACGCACAGATAGTTCCAGTCAGTTTTGATCACAGTTCAAAATAAATGCGCTTCTCCCAAATGTTTATAGTTACCATAGCAACTCGCATGTGAAACCGATGAGGGCTGTTAATGGCGGACGGGAAATCCGCAAAATTAGAAAAATACTCATCCGACTGAGAATGTCTTATATGTCCACCCATGATCGGACTGGTGAAATCGCATAATAATATTAGCATGTTCTTTACACACGCTCTCTATTTCTGTCTGCCTGCGCGTCGTGCATTAACGCATGGCAAGCCGTTGATTATCCCTTACATACACATATACAGTGCTTGACCAATTCATACGTGCAGTATTTCAGAGTTTGCAGACAGTAACTGAAATCCCAACACAACAGGACTGGTCTGCATAAGGGCATCTCTAGCGCGTGTGTATCTCCTCCGCACAACCTTCCGCCAGCGCCACGCACCTCTTTCTCTTCCTCCGCGCCAAGCAGACTGATTTTTTAACATCTGAGGACGCGATGCACTAAAGTAAACATTCTAAGCACTCCGGTGTACTCGTACGCTTCAGGGAATAGCCAATGCTGTCTGATCACTGTGTTATCGTACGTGTCAAAGGGTTTAAAAAGTGTGTTCAGTTTATTCTTTTATTATTCAGCGATTCTTCCGCGTACCACTGGAAGAAAGCCGGCGTACCACTAGTGAGACAGTTTGAGAACCACTGCATTAGAACATTTCTGGTTTGAATGTGTAAAAATTGTAAAAGTACACTTTTCAAAACAATAAAAAAAAACAATATCCTACTTAATAATAGTAAAATTAAAAGTGATGATTATAATTTAGTATTTTTTTCATTTCTTAATAAATAGCCTACTGTAAATTAGGCCTATAACCATTAACAATTTATATGATTTAAATATGAGATTAGAATATGTGTTAGCTAAGTAATTTTATATGGAATAGGCTATTCTCAATAACTTTGTAAAGGAAACATATATTTCGAATAGTATGGAAAATGAGAGCATTTTTTTTTACCAAAATTAATACTGGATTTAAAAAAAAATGCATGTGCGTAAAAAGCAATATAATATGCACAAAAATTATGGGACTTTTCTCTAAAGAAGTAGTTACAACACCCCGTTTAGAGCGTCATTATGGAGGTTTTACGTTATAACCCACGTGGTTCAAACGATACATCTGCGACAGAGAAACTATGTTTTTAAGGGGAAACACTCGTCACTGCATCGTTCATATTCCAAACGATGCATCGTACTCTGATAGTTCAGCCACGAGTTATGTCGTTGTTTGGAAAACGCACCCCTGATTGGTCAGCCTTTGTAATGCATTAAAAAAGCTAATTTAACAAAAAATAAATAAATAAATAAATAAATAATGAAAACAATTGATTAGTTAATTGAAAAGTTAATTCAGTTTAATAAGTTTGGCAGATTTTTAAAAAAGTACTATACTTTAAGTTGATATAAGTTTAACTTGATATTTGTTGTCAGTAAAAGTTAAGGTGACTAGAAATGTTAATTTGACTCAACAAAAAAGACAGCACATGTATTATTTATATTTTACACATTATGTTATTTATATTTATTTATATTTTACAATAGTTTGCTGTGCGGGGCCAGTCTCGCTCAGAGAAAATTATTAGCCCACCTGTGAATTCTTTTTCAAACATTTACCAAGTGCACATTCTTAAACAAAATAGTTGTAATGCAACATAAAAACATAATAGTGGTTATTTTCACATTCCTTGTACACCTGTAGGTTTTATAGACCCTTTTGACATTTCCGGGGTTCTCAAAAGCAGAAGTCGTCATCGTTGGATAAACTTCTATAAAGCTCAAAATGTACTACAACAGACAGATATTTTTTTTTTGCTCTCATTTGCTACAATAGCAAAAGAAAATAAAAATAAAATAGGGTTTCTGTGACTTTACAAATATTGAAGAAATTGTTATGTTCCAGCACTGACATTAAATCTGACTTTAATTTAAATGTTAATTGCAAATGCATGTGCATCCGAAACTATGATAAATATTAATTGTTTTACTCTTAATATAGAACATATTCATCCTAAAGTCTGTGTGAACTATAAGTTTCTGAGACTTTTAACTTAAATGAAATATTGAGTAGGGGTGTGGCTTTTTTGTGCATCATTCCACCTACCAAACTAATAGTAAGCAGGATATGGTTAAGAAATTTGTGGCTGAAACTGTCAAACTAACATCAACAGACAAGGACCGCCACTCCAAATACAGAAGCAAATGGTCAGACTTGGATTAATGATTACCAAAAAAAACTTTTTTCAGTGTATTAACATGCATTATTCAATTGTTCACCTAAATAAAAACAATATGTGTTAGCAAAAAAAACATTAAAAATTTTTGATTTCACGCAGACTTTGTAACATGATAACTAAAAGATTATCACCTACACAAATTAATAATGGTAAAATAAATTGAATGTCTTATATCAGTCCAAATCTGAAAATAACAGAGGCAATGTGGAATTATTATGGACTTATCTGGACGGAGAGAAATAAAATGAGAATACTAATTAAAACAAACAAACAAAAAAAAAACAGCTAGAACTGAACTTGGGGAAATGCTGAAAGAGGCCTGGTATATGCAAGAACAGTCTCCCCAGAAGTTCAAGATGAAGGTCACACCAAATACTGACTTTTGCCAGAAGCCATTTCGTTCTGAAAATTGTGCATTTCAAAGTTTGTGAACACATTTCCTGTGCTCTCTGCATTTAAATGAAGACACAAATAAATGTGGATGCTAAAACTTTGCTAAAAGCAGCAGTACTTTTGCACAATACTATTAAAACTAATATAAATAGATGAAATAGTTTTTACATAAATAAGAGAACATGATCACGTTTTGACTTTGCTGCTATAGATATATTAACAACAGAAAGTTGTCAGCAGGTCACATACTGTGAAATTTTGCGAATATTTATGAGTCACTATGATGAAGAGATAGATAAGAGCTTCGAGTGACTGCACTTCCACTTCCTATATGCAAGTATATCAGGCTAACAGTCCTCTTGCCTGACAATATTTCTCTTTCTAAAACACTAAGTCCTGTTCCACTTAAGGCGTGTTTATCAGTGACACCAATAGTTGCCAAAACTGCCAAAAAAGCAATTTCGCTTAATTTACAGTATCTGAATTGGGTATATTTTGCGGCGAGACTTGTCTTTCTTGACTTAAAGTTTGTATTGTGGCATAACCCAAGTCTATTTTCAGTCTACCAAAACGCCGTTGCTGCAGACACCCAGGAGACCCTCATTAAATTCTCACCAAATGTATGATTCTGTCACACCCACAAAAACCCCTCACGTCCCACTAATCCTATTCCACGGCTGCATCTTGTTTATCTTTTGTAGGGCCCGAAATGACTACATTTAAACTATTCTGGCGAACGTCTGAACGCACCATGCTATTGAGATGACGATGAGGTTTATCTCAAACTGTTACCTTGAGAGTGTGCGCACACCACTGTCATCATCATTCAAAGCTCTTGTGGTTCATTCCCCGGCGCACAGGAATAAAAACGCAGTGTAGCACTGCTATGATATTTGCATCGACAGCTGAACATGCAAACTTTTCGATTTGAATGCAAACTGCAGTGAGTGGTTGAGTGTTGAAGGGCAGGCCG
>CAIGQQ010036459.1:1019812-1041111 GCA_903798035.1 Danio albolineatus | reverse complement strand
CCCAACACAAAGCCGTAAATCACTGAGAATAAACAAATCAGTTTCTGTAAAAACCACAAGCTTTTTTCTGCAAAAACATATTTTGCATATTTTATATTTTGCTGGTGACTACACTGTTAGGCCCACTGTGGCATATTATCACACTAAGGGGTAAGATGTCCTGGCTTTAACAGTGAACAGTGTAAAAATGCTGGGCAGTTTTTTCCCAATGTTGGGTAAAATGTGGACAAACCCAATTTTAAATTTAAATATTTGATCCAGTGTTTTGGAGTTTATTTCTAATACTGTACTCAAACACAGTTTTTGTTACATTTTAACATTATTCATTAGAAGTTTTTATTTTAATTTTATAGTTGACCATTGTATCACAATATGCCGTAGGTCCTTGTGATGTTCTGTGTTCATTTGTTTAACCAACAGCGTTATAATATTAGGAGTTCACATAGTATTACAACATCAATTCATTAATATAAATAAAAAATCACAAAGACCAATTATATCAAATGGAGATTAATATTAACATGCAGACACACATGCACACACACATATAGTTGTCAAAATTATTAGCCTTTTCTTTGAAATTGTAATTCTTTTAAAAGTATTTCCCAAGTGTTGCTTAACAAAAAGTTTTTTTTCAACGTTTTAAAATGCAGTAGTTTTGCATTTTTAATAATAGTTAACTCATTTTTAATAACTAATTTGTTTTGTCTTTACCAAAATGACAGCACAAATATTTCTACTCATTTTGCAAGACACTAGTATTTATCTTAAAGTGCAATTTAAATAATTAACTAAGTTATTATATTAACTAGGCAAGTTAGGATAATTAGACAAGGTATTGGATAGCAGTGGTTTGTACTGTCGGCAACCAAAAAAATATATATATTGAACTTACAAATGTTAAAACTGCTTTTAATTCAGCCTTTAAATAAACATTAAATAAGAACTAAAAATTAAATAAGAAGACTTATATAATATAAAATATATAAAGGACAGTGTTTCGCAAACACGTTCCTGGAGGACCACCAGCACTACATGTTTTGGACGTCTCCTTTGTCTGACACACCCATTACAGGTCTTTCAGTCTCTGCTAATAAGCTGATGAATTGAATCAGGTGAGTTTGGTTAAGGAGACGGAAAATGTGCAAAGCTGGTGGTCTGCCAGGAACGTGGTTGAGAAACACTGCTATAGAAGATGCTGGGAAAACGTCCTTGGTCTGCTAAAGATCACTTAGAAAACATAAAAAAAGGATAAATTTCAGAGAAGGGATAATACTTTTTTACTTTAACTTTTACTTTCTCTCATATATATAATGTGAATGTGTGAACGAAGCAAAATCTAATAATTTCCAAACGTAGCTCTTGTGTCAACATTAAATATTAATATATTACCATAATTTTAATTAAAAATATATATCACTGCAACATTTCTGTCAGTTTTCATTTACATTCTTCCTGCTGCAACTTTTACAGTAAGTCAGCCCACAGAATGTCATTCGGACCACAGCCAGCTCAATAAATCACAACAAACATGGATTTATTAGTATCGAAATACAACACATATCTCTTAAACCTACAGGCTGCAGCATACACACAACATAAAGAGCATAATGTCCAGATCTTCACAACCCACCACACACCTGATAATAAATAATCCCAGATATTACACTGTTTGCACAATAAGAGAAACGCGGTTGTGAGGAAGGGCTTGCATGAGTGCTGGCTCACACTGCCATACATGGGCAAATTTCTGGGACTCTTGTGTGTGTGTAAGTGTGTGTGTGTGTGTGTGTGTGTGTTTGCCGGCTGGAATTTCGCCCTCTGACGTCACTGCCTGTTACTCTCCCAGATTTGGGAAAAAGAAGTTTCACTTTAAGTGGGGATTTGAAACTCTGTGATTCTTAGAAAGCGAGGTAAGAGATCTATTAACGCTTTCGAGGAGGCGCTTCCATGCGCCAGAGACGCCGATCTCAGGCCCTGGACGCCGCGGTGTTGCTTCTGCTGATAAAAGAACTATATTTGACAACTATATGTTCTTGTGTGAGAGACTCGAGCTGTGCCATTGAAATGGAGGGCGTGGGGTTGCGAGCAAGGAGGGGGCGAACTTTGTTTCGTGTGTTTTTACCCCTCAGCCGAAACATTTGAGAGAACGTATAGTACATTTGGGGGTGTCGGCGTAGTTTTGATACGATTTGTAGACGCATGTCGCGTGTAAACGTGTGGAAATCACTGTGTTGTGTTTCTGAAACATTGTTGCTGTGTTGTGTTTCTCGTGAAGAATGCGGAAGTAAATAGGCTGGAGGCTTCGCTATAACAGTGTGCTAGAGACGTGGCTTCTGCTTGTATGAGCGACAGATATGAAAGCTTAGTGCTGGACATGTGCTTTGTCTGTGCTGTTGAGCTTTCGTGTCAGTGTGATGCTGCGCTGGGGTTTGGTTACTCGGTGTGTGTGTACTTTACTGGTTATTAGAGAGAAGGCTTTAAAGTTACTTGTATAATATTGTTATTTAAAGTGTTGTTGCGTTGAAGGGAAGAAATACATAGCTCTGGGAAGTGAACTTGACATCGTGACTTGCATTTTGCAGAAAGGCTAAATTTTTTAAATACTTTTTTTACTCCCTTTTTAAAGACAGATATTGTGATAGCTTATTAAAATAATCAAAAAGACCACAGTGCAGACGAAAAGTACAAATAAATTGTCATTTTGAATCTTTGTACGTTGGTGTTTTTTTCACACCATTAGGTTTACTTTTTTTTCAACAAAAGTCATTATTTCTTAATGTATTATAAGCAATTCCATGCAAATGTCAACCTTGCCATGAAAAAAATAAGTTTCACCAAAATACAGAAACCGTTTTTAAGGTTTTTGTGTCAGCAAGTATTTTACAGTACTTTAGAAATACTCAAAATGTATCCGTAAATGTTTTCAAACTGTTATATTAGATTTTTCCAATTTCACATCTGTCACATCCATAACAGAGAGATGTCATCCTTTATGACACTTTTTTTTTCTCATAAATGAAAAATGTTAAATAAAGTAAAATCAATAATTTTTGATCTATAGAGAGCCGACTCTTATCCTTTTGATTAGCATTATTTCTTTTGTGTTAGGAAGTTTAATGCACAGAATTTCTACAAAGTGTGTAGTATACTTTTTTGGTCACATCCATAATGCATGTTTATTTTCCTCATGTAAAATACAAAACATGTTTACAGATTGATATTTTTCTGGTCCCTTAACTCTGTGATCAGTTGTTCTGGAAAATATAAACATATACTTCAATATAATGTTAACGTATACTTTCTGTGTGAATATATGTTTTGAGTTTTTACTGCAAATGTCACATCTATAACGCTGGAATTGCTCACATATTCAGGATATGTATTTTTAAGAAGTACATCTCTTGAGTTCATTTATGATTGGATGTTATTGCTCTCATTTATTCACTTATTACTTAATAAAAGTATTTAACGAATACAGTACAGGTGAAAAAACTAGTAAATTGTCATTTTGAATCGATGGACTTTGCTGTTGTCCTTCAAACCACTAGGTTTTATCCATTTGCCAGCATTAAGGTTTATTATAATTTATAATATAAGTTATATAAGGGTGCTTTCACACTAGCACTTTTGGTCCTCACCCGGGTTCGTTTGACGTCACAGTACGGTACGTTTAGCTAGTGTGAACACGTCTTCTGAACTCGTGTGCGCACCCGTGAACCATACCCGAGTCCGCCTGAAAGAGGTGGTCTGGGGTACGGTTCACTTGTAGTATGAATGCAGTCGTACCAAAAGCCGGAAGTGAACAGCCAACTGTACAACAAACTTTAGTTTTTATAACGTTCATTCGTGTGTGTGTATGTCTGTGTATGTCACCTACCTTGACGACAAGCGGGACTGACCCAGTACAAACAGTGATAATGTCTGCTTTTCACCCCCAAAAACAGCTTCTGCAGACATGGTGGCATTTTGCGGCAGAGAGACGCAAGTCATTTTCTGTATGTCCAAAACCAAAAGGTTCAGTAAAAGCAAAACGACAGCGATGTGTGGAGTGCAGACGTCTTTCCATTTTGGCGCTTTGCTTTCGTGTCCATCACCTGGCAACAGCCGTACACAAAACAATGGCTTGATGACGCAAACGTACTAGGGTCCAGAAGGAAAAAAAGACAGTGTGAACACAAACCAACTGAGAAGGTGGCAAGGGGGGACAATCGAACTTGGGTACGGTCCAGGCAATTGAACCAAGTGTGAAAGCATCCTAAGAAATTAATTATTATTAAAGTTACAAACAGTACGATTTCCTTGGACTGAATGCTTTTAAAATCCTCATACAATCCAGAGTCAACATTGCAGATCCTGCGATGTGACTTGCGAATGCTCACATTGCGATATCGATGCTGAAACGGTATATTGTGCAACCCTGGTTTCTTAAATATTTTAAAAGATTCCATTCTATTCTGCATGATCGCTTGTTCTTTAATATATTGAATTATAACCACTACTAGGAATATGTATGTCATGTTTCATTATTAAAAATATATTTCTTAAGTATCTCGCTATGCTATTTCACTCATATTTTGACTTTTTCCCACAAGCACAACTAAATAGACACTTTACATAATTTTATATGCTTTTTTCATTTGGTCCAAAGTGTCTTTGTTTGAGCTGTATGTTAAATAATGTCTGAGAGTGTTGACAGACAGAAACAGTGCTGTGGTTGCTTATTCGAGCGACAGATATGAAAGATTAGTGCTGAACATGTGCTTTGTTCGTGTTGTCAAGTTTACATGTAAGTGCTTTAAATCATAAACTGGAGTTTAGTAACTTTGCGTGTGTGTGCTTGTTTACAGGTTAATTGAGAGAATGCTTGAAAGTTTCTTTAACTTGTGCAGTTTTGAGACTTATGGTACTATTTCATTGAAGGGCAGATATGTGCAGCAGCTCTAACAAATAGTGTCATCAAAAATATAGATTAATATCTGAAATACTGAAATACTTACTTAAAATGATACAATCTTGCTTTTGGTTAGTATCGATACTGGCTTTGCTCTCTTGCACTCTCTCTATTCATCTTACCAGTAGGGAGATAAATAAGTAATAATAACATTATGATTTTAACGATATTGTTTTAATCCTAATATAAGATGAGATTGCATTCATTTAGTTTTTTTTGTAATTTATTGCCCTTTGGACTTAAGGTCTGCTGACATACTAAGCATAAAATGGTTTAGTTAGTTTTCCCCCTGTAGCTTCATTTGAATACTTGATAATGATAGTGGGATTAAAAATGGTATTAAAAATTGTATCGAATATCAATATTTTTCAAAACATTGTATATGAGTCCCCAAAATGCCACACAAGTTCAACAACATCTCGTCAATTGAAAAAAGAACCAGAATTATTTAATGAATTCATAAATGATTTTATATAAGGATTACATTACAGCCTTAACATGAATTAACTGTCATTTTAAGTTCTCATAATCTCTCCTTCAATCCACAAGGTTTTACCCATTTGTCAGTGTGTTTTAAATAATTTAAAATATGATGAAATTTAGTGTGATCATTTATTAACATGTATATTAAAGTATAAGTACGGGTCAGAATAAGTACATTTAATTTTTAAATAAATGTATCTGTTAAGCTAATTAATGATATAAGATTATCTCACCCATATTCTGACATTTAATCAAAAAAATTATTAAAATAGACCCTTAATTAAAATGCTTCTGCTGTTTTCAGATGATACAGACACAAAAAAATATTTTTGTGTGAACTGAACATTAAATAATATATGATACAAGTTTTGACAAAACAGGCACATTGTTTCAAAATAGTGTGTTTTTTAATTAAATGTATCTTGTTTCAGAACTTTACTATATTTTTAATACAGTATTTAATCTTAAATATTCAATAATGCAAACAGGTGATTTTTATTGGAGTAGTTGACGTGGTAATGCGTTTTTTAGATATAAAATAAAGAGACGCTGGAAATACGTATGGGCTGCATGCTCACAAACAAATCTAATGCTGCACATAGCATATACAGTGCTTATCATATATGGGTACACCCCTCACAAATCAATCATTTAAATTAATGTTTTCAATAGGAAGCTAAACAATATTATATTTGTGCATATACATTAGATTAGTCAGTACTGAAACCAAATCCGGAGCATATCAAACAAAATAACTTACGATAATGGTCCAAAAACTAGTACACCCAAATTTATATGTTATAGAAAATTATTAAATACAAATTTTAAAAAAGAGGACTGAGAGAAACAAAAAATATGAGAAGTTTGTAGACTGTATTTTTTGCAATATTTTGCTTGAATTTAATCTTATTATCTTTAAATTTTCTAAAGATGTTTGGTGACTAAAATATAGTTTTAATAAATATATGTGTTTAAGAAATCTGTTTTGTTTAAATGCACCAAAATATACGACCTATATTTACAGAGAAATGGATGAAAGTATTTATTTTCAAAATGGGGTGTACTCAGTTATGCTGAGATTGTACCTAATTATAAATTTTCTTGGTATTTGGAATTTCACTAAACCATACACTCAAAAAAAAAAATGCTGCACTATTGTGACCCAATTTTAGTTAAAATGTGTCATTTTAATAGAAAGAGGACCTATTATGCCCCTATATACGATATGTAAAGTAAGGCCTCGTTTACACTAGTGCGTTTTAGTTTAAAAACGGCGTTTTAGCATGAAAACGATCTGCGTCCACACTAGCGGATCTCAACAGATCTCCCTCCACCAGAAACGTATATCACGTGACCATTCGCGCACCATTCGCGCACTCTGAGCATGCGCGGTTAAGTATAAACAGGAAGCACGTGTCTCACTCGGCGTTTGGTTATTGTTAGTCAACAAACGCTGGAGGAACGATGAACGCGATGGCAAAGAAAGCAAGAGAGATCTTTTTGAGGACAGACGACGAGGTCGAGTTGTTACTTAAAGTAACAAATGAATATAAAACATCCATGGCTATCGAAAATGCCGTGTTTACAGTGAAGACTGGTCTGCCGTCTGCCGGTGACGTCATAGCCATGTGCGCTTGACGAATAAGGAAAGGATACGCAATGACCCAAAGCCCCAATCACGTATCGGATCTCAGCAGCCACGCCTCTGTTTTCCAAGATATCCGTCTTCCCCCATCCACACTGAGACGCTGCGGCGGCGTTTTAGAATGGAAACGCTGTCTCCAGCGTTTTCAAAACGCTCCGTTTTCGCACCTCGAAAACTCCGGCGTACTGTGGACGGATGGCGTAACCGTAGCAAAACTTATGCGTTTTAAAACGAAAACGCACTAGTGTAAACGGGGCCTAAGTCTCTGTTGTCCCTAGAGTGTGTATGCCATGTTTCAGCACAAAATACCCCACAAATAATGTTTCATAACTTTTTGAAAGTGCCCCTGTGATCTCAGTGATCCAAGTTGTGTTATTTCGGTTGCTTTAATTTCAAATGAGATTGTGCTCTCAGCCCTCTTTTTTTGAAAAAGAGGGCGGAGCTACAAACATCTATGCATGAGCATAGTGGCAGTTTCAAAACAGAGCTAAAGTTTTAGGGCAAAAACTTCTTTCTGAAAAACTGAAAGTGTCAAAAGGAGTGGCTCAGAAGTAGGTAGTCCATGAACACAATGGTGTTTATTTGTGTTTCCTAAAACTCCACATTTATAATCCTCTTATTCGCCGAAATTATCTTCAGTAGGTATGGTGTGAAAACTGTAATGGCAAATGGTTGCTTCTCATAGGCCCACATGGAATCTGCTCACGCAGAATTCCGCAGATTTCCGCAGATTTTTCAGCCTATCATTGATACTGTTTGTTTATTTGTGTATATGTGTGTAAATTTATGTTTGTTAAACTTTTTATTAACTTGAGCAATATTACTGACTAATATGAAAATATTCATATAATTTATTTACAATGCAGTTTGTAGAGTAATATTTTCTGTCTTTAGATAGATATTTTATATGAGAGACTTGCTTTGTTTACCAAATTCTAATTGGATTCACATTGAAAACATTAAATAAAAGTTAAAAAGGCATAACTTTTTTGTTGTTGTTTGTTTATAGAAATTAAGGTTTTAGATATGATACTCCTAAAATCAGTCTGCATAAATCGACAGATTTTTTTACTAAATTTTGCGCAGAAATAGCAAAAAATGTCCACAGATTCCATCTGGCCCTACTTCTCACTCAGGGCTGTCTATGCTGATGAGAGAGTGATCGTTTCTAATGGGTGAGGCTTTCCCCCTCCGATGACATGTGCAAAGGGAGAATCTCAATCAAAGTTGCCAGACTGCCATCAAAGTTGCCAGAATGTTATCAACTGTTGCCAGACAGCAACGTTTAAACCACTTATAAAAGTGCTTCTTGCATAATAGGTCCTCTTTAATTGAAAAAAATGAACCCAACGTTATAACTGTTCAGCATTTTTTAGAATGTATCGTTACTGGCCATCTGACAATTATTACTTCTTCAAATTCAACTCTCCATGTTTTTCTTACACTTGACACTGGGTGAGTGTAATTTCAGGTCCTGTTTACCTGATTGAAACCACAGCATGAAAAACTCAGGTAATTGGGTGCAAGTCGAAACGATTGATGGTTACAACATAAGTCTGGGTGATTTGCGCATGTTTCTTTTAAACTACCTTTTATCTACGCTACCAGTGTGAAGAAGCACTCAGTATTGACCGTTTTTAGACACTTTTGTTGCTCAACGTTAAATATGCAGTTTGTTGTGAGCTGTGCTTTATAGCAGCCAATTCAAATCATGAGATACAATATAGATTCGTATAATGATTTTTCTTTTGGTTAACATGAATCCAATGTAGTGATATGGGCATTTAGTCCAATATTGAGCTCCGTTCTGCATTATATGTGGAGCTAATGATATGAACTCAACCCCTGTCTTCCAAAAATATATTATCTTGTCAGAAAAGCAAACATCTCCATTTCAAGCCAACCAAAATGTCTAGAATACAAACATTGTTCCTCTTAAAAGTAACTAAGTGCTTAAATATTTATCTGTTTCCGTACAAAGACGACATTCAGAATTCAGCTTTGATATGAATCTCTAATCAATAACATCAAGGCCTCCCAACCATCAAACTGAATATCTCTTCTGAATATCCCCCTATCCCTGCCTCCGCCAAAAAAAAAAAAAAAAGTTTTCACTCCAAACTACATCTCACCCAACAGCAGGAATTAAAAACGAGGACATGTCAGAGAGACTAGTGATGCTTAAAGTTAAAAGACGAATCCTGCCTTTGAGCCGAGTCTTCCTTTGACTGTCGTTTTGCCATTAGTGCAGACTTTCTATGAATATTGACTGTGTGCTGTATTACTGTAGGTTACTGTAGGATCAAATATTCTGCGCCTCCTTTCTGTTGCTATGGAGACGCTGTGATCAGGTGCCGTCTGGTGCATAAGAGTGACAACTGAAAGTTAAAAATACACAAAGAAACACAACAATTACTGTGAACAGTTATTATGGAGTTATGCGGTAGTTAATTCTGGTGTCATAAACGGTTTAAACGGCTGTTGAATGAAGTCCATCTAGACGATTCTGTTGGCTGGAAGAATTTTTCAAAGGGGTTGTCTGTTGAGTGAGTGCCTGTTTAAAGTATTATGTTCAAACGTGTTAAGATTGTTTTGTAGTTTGTGTTCTGTATATAGTATAGAGCATATTCTTTATTATTTTAACAAGCTTATATTGCAATCTCAAGTTAGTATTTAATTTACTAATAAGTAGGGCCAGACAGAATCTGTGGGCATTTTTTGCTATTTCTGCGGAGTATTTAGTTAAAAATCTGCCGATTTATGCGGAATGATTTTGGGAGTATCAAAACAAAAATCTTAATACATAAAATAAAAAGTAATACTTTTTAAACTTTTATTTAATGTTTACAATGCAAATCCAATTAGATCCACTTTATTTTACAAAAGCAAGCCTCTCAAATTAAATATCTACTAAAAGACAGAAAATATTACTTTACAAACTGTATTGTAAAAAAAAATATATGAATATTTTTATATTAGTCAATATTATTACTGAAATTAATTTAAAAACTGAATAAATACAAATTTCCACACATTTACACCAGTAAATAAACAGAATCAATGATGGGCTAATAATCTGCAGGAATCAGTGTGCGCTGATTCCGTGTGGCCCTACTAATAAGCTATTTACCTAATTCTTCAATGCAGAAGTGCGCTCGTTTTTTGCGATTGTTTTAGAACTTCCGATTCAGCTATCTATGGGAGAAATGACTAGAAATAATAAACCGCAGAAAACAGTCAAACTACACAGTTGTATGTTTGTCATTCGGGAGAAATTTAGTTTTGAATAAATGCTTTTGAATTTATCAAAAACAACAGTAAAGACGTTTAGAATGGTACAGAAAACTTTTTTTTTTTTTTCAATTTATCATGCTAAATATTGTTGAGTGAAAAATCAATACTGAAACGATTTCTGAAAGATCAGAGTAGTCATGCTGAAAATGTAGTTTTATCATCAAAAAGAAAATTTCGTACTCAAGACAGAATAAAAAAAAAACTTTGGTTATCAATGTATAAAATAAAAATAAAATAATAATAATTCTTGTTGGGTTTGATCTAGCCTGATCTATTTTATTTATTGTCATAAAAGTTTCTAATTCGTATTAATTTCATTTTTTCATTTTCACATTCACAGTGGAAAGAACTGCCAACTATTCCAGCTAGGCATGGGCCGGTATAAGATTCTGTCGGTATGATAACCTTGGATAAAAATGTCACGGTTTCACGGTATGACGGTATTGTGATTACTGCTCTGAAATATATTTTTTTAAATGTCTGGCTAAAAAACAAAACCTTTTTTCCCCTTTGAACACAATATATATTTTATTTTGAGAAATGTTTAAAGTATTTTGGAGCAGTAAACATGTCAGGCTAAATAATTCAAGTGAATCGTTGACTTTTGCGGTCTTCATTTGTTTCAAAAACACAGATGTCTTCTCAATTTACACCCCAAAAAAATAAAAAAGTAAATAAAAAAATCTTTCTCATGCCCTAAGAATGGTAATACAGAAATTTTTGGTGGTATGAAAACCTTGACTTTACCAAACCGTGGTATACCTTGAAAACGGTAATCGTCCCATGCCTAATTCCATCATATGTTTAGCGCTGCGCATGCCTTTCCGTCTGCAACCTAGTACTCTGAAACACCCATACACTCTCACATTCACGCACACACACTTATACACTACGGCCACTAATTTAGTTAATCCAATTGACCTATAGTGTGTGTGTTTTGCCTGTGTGGTAAACCAGAGCACTTGGAGAACATCCACTTGAACACGGGGAGAACATGTAAACTCCACAGAGAAACACCAACTGGCCCAGCTGGGACTCGAACCAGTGACCTTCTTGCTGTGAGGCAACAGTGCTAACCACTGCGCCACCATATTCATTTCCCTCATGTAAAAATTTACAGGTTTTAAAAGGAGACGTGCCCTAAACCATCATAGGGGGGTAAATTGTACTAAAATGAGCAAATGAGATTGAACATATTCAAATGAATTAGCTACTAAATCAAAAATCTTTAAATTATTTTAGATGACTATAAATCTGTATATACAGTATGTATGTAAATATATATATATATATATATCAAATATGAAGAGTAATTTTGGGTGGACTGTCTCTTTAACTGCATTCATGTGCTTACAGCCTAATCAGATTTGATTTAGCTTGAATTAGACATTAATGCATTCCATCCGAACAGCTCATGGAACTGATGTAAGCGGATTTTACTCAAAGAACAAGTTTTGAACAAAGCTGAGATTTGCAAAGTGTTTCATTCCTGGATGACAAATTCAGCAGCGCGATAAAGCAGCTGCTCTTCTGCTCCCCTTTTCTATTTTATCACTCCAATTTCCAAGAGCCGGTGAGGACGGATATGTGCAGTTTAAGTACACAGGAAACAGGCATGCGGGATGAGAGGTGGATGAATGGGTGTACAGTGACTCTGTCCTTTAGGATGTGGTGTGGAACAGGCTCCGGACCACGAGACGGATGATGCAGCGGCCGTTATGATTTACAGCAGACTTCTGCTCATTTCTCACCGCACTCATTGACACAGCGGTAGAAGGAACGCTGGCCGACTTAAAGTTCAGCCGCTCGGTGACTTTGATCTTCCTCTGAACTCTGGGTAATCAAGCTTCCTCGCATCCCCTTCAAGTGCTCGCGAGGAGAAAGACAGATTGCCACATTAGCATACAAGGCTAAGAAGACACCTGCAGCCGTAAAAAGGACACACAGTGTTTTAGGTGGCGGTAGAAAGAGGAAGGAGAGAGCAGATAAGAGGAAGGACAGCTGTGATGTGTTCACACGCATTTAGAAACATGAGCGTTGTGTGCTTATTACCGTGGCCGGACAGGCCTTCTCGATTTATGTGCATTAAACGCTATTCCTCTAGTCCAGGTTGTGATTGATAAAGTGTTTTGTTTTCCAGAACTTTCAGCTTTCCTTTGGTCCACTCTCTGTTGACTACAGAATAAGAAAGAATTGCTTGCATTCAGTCTTTTATAATCTGTCAAATTCTAATTCCTCTTGCGCACAGTTTAGACTACTTAATATTATTTTTTATTAGTCTCTTTGTCAGATTATGCGATATTGACTATTAGATTCTTGTCATGTCATGGACAAGAAATATATCAGTTGACACCTTGCTGACTGGTTATTGCTTGCCATCTATTACAATCTAAGTGATGTCATCAAGAATACAAATCTAGTAGGCTTCTACAAACTAAGGAAAACAAACCATGGCTACCGAAAAGGTATGCTATCTACTGGCTGTCTTGTCATCAGAAATGCCCCCTCTAGAAAAATGGGGCCTTTCATGGGGCAGTAATTGAAAGTTGTGTACTGCAGAGGTATACTTTTATTAGTCAGACTTACAGATTGTTTCTGCCTTTTTCCCCCACATGGCACTAGTGTTGTAGGTTCACTAAAATAGAATTTTTGCTTAATAGTTTACAGAGTAGAACATTACATTAAATTATATTGAATCATATAAACATCCATTATATTTTATTATTACACGGCTGTCTGGGATACTCGATTCTGATTGGTCTGTTGTGACATTCCAAGGTATGTTATTTCGAGATGACAACTGCTAAATTACACTTACTTTAAAAAAAAACTTATTACAATTACTATTACTTATTATTATTGGTGAAGCTTATCACACCATTTAAATCTAGTGTTGACATTTAATGTGGATACAGACGTTTCTTAAAATGCTGTGCATGGTATGAAATGTTTAGATTTTGCAAAAAAAAAAAAAAAAAGAAAAAGTTACCTCAGATGCACAGATTCAAAGAATGTTTGCTGATTTACAATTCACTAACCTGTGGCAAATATTGGAGTTAAGAAGAAGCTTATGATGTTTTATTAAAGCTGTTCTTGAAAGCATTGTCAGGTTATGGTATCACAGATGTGGTTTGGCAACCTATCAGTGTAAATCTAAGTTGATGCATCTCTTAAAGAAAGCATGTTTTAAGTTTTATGTGAGAATTTTGTCCTTGGTAGGAGATACAGTTGAAGTCAGAGTTATTAGCCCTTTTTGATTTTTATTCTTTTTAAAATATTTCCCAAATGATTTTTAACAGAGCTATGTGTGATAATATTTTTTCTTCTGGAGAAAGTCTTATTTGTTATATTTCGGCTAGAATAAAAGCTGTTTAAAATTTTTTAAAGACCATTTTAAGGTCAAAATTATTAGCCCCTGTTTTCTATAGTCTACAGAACAAACCATCTTCACACAATGATTTGACTAGTTACCCTGATCTGCCTAGTTAACCTAATATGCCTAGTTAAGCCTTTAAAAGTCAAAGATAAAATAAATCAGTTATTAAAGACGATTTATTAAAACTATTATGTTTAGAAATGTGTTTGAAAAAATTGGAGAGAAAAATAAACAATGGCTAATAATTCAGGGCGACTAATATTTCTGACTTCAACTATACTGTAGAGTCCCTTAGTGTAGGTTACACCGATATAAGAAATCCTTTGTACCTGTTTCAGTGGGTTTATTTAACAAGAGTTTATCTTAATTATCACTATAATTATTGTAACTTTTGTATTTTGCAATGTTTTATTGTTTGTTTTTATGGTATGTCTGCAGCAATATGGTGATGCCCATAACATATTTCCTGTCAAGCACAATAAAGCTTACTACTACTGCTATTGCTAGTTATTTGGGTTTGTATTATATAGTCTGAACTCGGCATAAAACAAAAAGTTGCTAACCAGCAATTTTTTTTTATATTTTTTCTTCAAACAGCTCCAACTCCAACATGACCTGCTTGGTTTCAGTCACCATTGTTTGTTGTGGCCTAAGCTCAAAACTCAAAGAAACTCAATACAGTAGAACATGGTAGCATTTTAATGGTTGAATGGGATATATGCAAGGGGACTTTTATGTGTGTCAGCTGTATGCGTGTTGTAGACTACAATTTTCACGCACTGCTGAAGTATAAATTGGCCTTTACAGGTGCATAATGCTTATGTCATTTTTTTCTGTTTCTTCATAGTTTTTTTTGTTTTTGTTTTTTAAACTGGAAGTTATGTACTACTACAGGAGATGCATAATTTCACCTACTGCATAATGGTGGATTATACAGTGGATTGCCAGGAAATTCTGTCTTCGACAACAATAAGCGTGGCTTCATTTGCAAATTGTTGAATTTTTACATGGTCAAGAGCAGCTAATACTTATTGTACTTAAGTTGTTTTTGGGGGGCTGCTGGTGGCTGATTTAATTTTTAAATGCATGAAAGGTTTATGATGTATATACCTGAGGTGTAAAATTACACCAGCCAAGATTATATAGGTTGCGAAATTAAGTATGTTTAAACATAACCTTCATTTGCTAACAGTTAGATCAGATCAGCTAGTTGCTCTGATAACACCCTTACTATATTTTAAAAATATGTAGTTTTGCACATCATTAATAAGAGATAAGTGTTTTTCTACACTTGTTGGGTGCATGTGTTGCAGCTGTGTGCAGAGCTCTCTGAACTGCTTTAATTAACTCATAAGGTGCAGAAAGATAATTGACACAACTTTATGAATATATATGGCCAAATTACAGACATACAGAATAATAATTAGCATCTAATTTGCGATTATTAGTTTGTTCTTATGTTAGATTAATATAATCTCAACATGCTGGAAACAAGATTTATTTTCAATTTCATTTTAGGTTTGTTTAGATAATAATACTGATATACTGTGCCACATTAAGAGTTATTCTTGTGACCTTTTTCTACAGGAATAAAATGTACATTTTTCCAAATACTTCATAGTTGCCTTGAATTGATTAAGTTGAATCAAATTAATATTATAAATATTATGATTTAAATTTAAATTACATTACATTGATTTAAAACAGCTTGTGTAACTTAAATAAATGAAGTAGAAGCATGATTAACTTTTGTTACTAATAACATATGTTGTCATGACTTATTGATGATATAAGTTTTACAATGCATGGCAGCATTTAAGATGGCTGTTTTATTGCCTACAGCTAATCAATCTGTTGGATTCTGCAGTGAATAAAAATGTTAAACTAAAATTATAATACTTTGTTTTAAAAAATCCCAAAATTACTCCCACTCATGTGACCATACCCTTTATTATGCAGAATTTTAATGCTTAATGTACAACCCTAAATCCCCAAAAATTGGGAACAGTATGGCAACCATAATAAAAGAAAGTAGTGATTTCCAAATTTATTTTGACTTCTATTTAATTGAAGACAATATGAACACAGGCGCCACAGTGGCATAGTGAGTAGCACGTTTGCTTCACAGCAAAAAGGTCGCTGGTTCGAGTCCCAGCTGGGTCAGTTGGCATTTCTGTGTGGAGTTTGCATGTTCTCCCCATGGTTGCGTGGGTTTCCTCCGGGTGCTCCGGTTTCCCCCACAAGTCCAAAGACATGTGGTATAGGTGAATTGGGTAGGCTTAATTGTCCGTAGTGTATGAGTGGGAATGTGTGTGTATGAATGTTTCCCAGAGATGGGTTGCGGCTGGGAGGGCATCCGCTGCATAAAAAATATGCTGGATAAGTTGGCGGTTGATTCCGCTGTGGCGACCCCAGATTAATAAAGGGACTAAGCCGACAAGAAAATGAATGAATGAATGAATATGAACACAAAAAATGTCATGTTTTGTCTGGTCAACTTCAATTCATTTGTTAATATACTGGACAAAATAAGAAAAGGATCATCCAGACTGTTACCAGCAACAGTCCAAACCAGCAAGTCCAAAAGTCTGCCAATATGCTGCCTTTTCCAGGGACACCAATGCATATTTCAACAAAATAATGCTAAAATCACATTCTGCATGAATTACAAAGTTCTGGCTGCGGAGGAAGAGGATACAGGTACTTGACTTGCCTGCCTGCAGTCCTGACCTGTCTCCAATAGTGTACTGTTGTCACCTTAAGACTTGTTTGCAGGAAGAGTGGGATAAAGTGACACCTGAAATACTTCATCACTAAAATAAAAACCATGAGGAACACATTAAATAATGTGCTGTTGAATCGTCTACTATGAAATAGAAGTCAAAGTAAATTTAGAGATCACATCTTTCTTTTTTATTGCATTTTCCACACTGTCACAACATTTTCTGATTTGGGGTTGTAAACTAGTGAGTTATAAAAAAAGGACCTTTTCACAGTTATCATGATGTGAATTGTTCGCGATATACACATAAAAGTTTTACCAGGCTGTAAAGTAAACATTTTATTTCCACTGTAAAGTTGGGCATTTTAACATGGGGAGTCTATATGATAGACTTGCTTTTGGTGCCAGCCTCAAGTGGCCAGTCAGTGAATTACAGTTTCAGTCACTTCTGTTCTGCTTTGACGAGGGAGACAGGGAGTTTGCCTCTTGGGCCAAATGCATTCAGACAACCACAAAAGATTCTCTGCTTTTTGACCTAACATATGACTGTTATGCTACTATAACGGAAAGCTCAGCAAAACAAGGTATTTATATTTTGCTGTGTTGTACCAAAGCATTCTGATTATCATAGTTGTAATCCACATCCCTTTCACTGAAAATGCATAGTAATACTGGAACATAGTCACACATGGAAGGGTCTTCCTTAAAAGGTTGAAATGAAAAAAAAAAAAGAATTCTGTTATTAATTACTAACCTTTATGTTGTTTCAACCCCCTGAGACCTTCTTTCCTTTTAGAACACAAATTAAAATATGTTCGGTGAAATCTGGGAGCTCTCATATACTGGAGTGGTCCTGACCCATTTAAAGTCCAGAAAGGTTCCAAAAACATCCTTAAAACAGACCATTTGCCTTCAGGGGAATATTATCAAGCTACAACAATCATTTTGTGCTCGCATAAAACAAAAATAGATGCATGTTCATGTATCAACTTTGTTGTGCATCCTAAAATATGTCAGAGGCACCTGTGCTTTGCTTCATTTAGAAGAAAGGCATCTTGTGGTATATGTCACTGCAGAGTGCCCATGAAATCTGCAAGTATTCTCATAGCTTAATAATATTCTGATTGAACCACTGAAACTGTTGTGAAAATGCTTTTCTGTATTTTTCTGGACTTTTAACGCGAGGGACCCTTGCTATAATGGAAGATAAGGGAGCTCTCAGATTTCTCCTAAAATTTCTTAATTTGTCTTCTGAAGGTGAAAAAATTCCAATACCAGTCTATGGGAAATCTTTATAGTGTTTTATAGTGTCTAAATATGTTGCGTGTCCTATTCTGAGTAAGAAGCCACATGATTTCAGAGAAGGACTTATTTCAAACACTCCACTGAAGTTATGAAGTAAGTTTTGAGTCAAAACGTCATGATATGTGGTATTTGCATGTGCATTCAGATTTACCATTGCAAACAGCTGTCAATATCTCAGAATGATTATTTGGGTATGATGATAGGACCTTCTATTCACCTTATTCTTCACGTCCGAGCAGGCCCAGACATTTGAATCTTTTTGGCTCGAGACCTCCGGTCTCATTCATTTCCATTCATTTCTAGATGCTAAAAACTGCTTGTTACTCTGCATGATGTTGCAAACTGATACTTTCTTCTTATATTATTTTGCTTTGTCTGTATTGTCATTAGGGCTGTGCAATTAATCGCAATCGCAAAAAAAATCGCGATTTAAGCATATGCAATTTCTAAATCGCGTTAGGCTGCAATTTTATCTATTCATTTATTTTGATTTTTGTTCACGCCCTTGTACACATGATTTTAATATGTTACAAATCAGAGGTCACTCCGCACACAACAAAGTTGAGTGGGAGAATCGAGTAGGTAGTTTTGATTTACGTTAGTTTTTATTTTTTGTTATGGCTGGAATTGAGGTTTTAGTTAATCTTTATTTTTTCCATGTTGTCTGTTTTTAGACAATTAATAACAGTTTTGTTTATAAAGCAGTTAGTACTACTGTGTTTTTAACTAGAGTTGAGGTTAGGTAATCTATTTAATAAAGAATGTTTGTTAATATTTTATTTTGTTGTCTGTTTTAAAGACAATTTTACTACAGTTTTATTTATTAAACTTAATACTATGTCATTTATTTTATTGTGAAATGTTTTGTTATGCACTTCTTGTGCCCTGAATACATGTAGAATGCATGTATGTTACTTGTTTCCAAAATCGCAAATAAAATCGCAATCGTAATATTTGTTCCAAAAATCGCAATTTTTTTTTTTTTTGCCGTTTTATTATTCCTAGTCATTTCACCCGTAGGCAACTAAATCAGAAGTTCTAAAACAATTGCAAAAATTAGCGCTCTTTTGCACTGAAAAATACGGTCAATATTTGGCAGATAACTCTGCCTCTGTGTTGTAAACTCTGCTCCAGCTGAATACGTGTTGGAGATTCACAGCTGATTTGTGAGCCAGCTTTATAGACAAACAGACACGACGATCGCATTCAATTAAGTGTTCAGCCCTAGAGTGGAATGATATGAGTGTGAATAATTAATAAAATAATTTTTAATTTTGACTGATGACATCGTGTTTTATTATTAAGCAAAGTGGTTTGAGGTAGGGTACTAATTTCCTGAAAAGTCACACTTACCAAGTTTTCAATCTGACAGCGGCGATATGCAAAACTGCTCTGAATCCTGGAGATGCTCAGACGGCCAGCTCTCCTCTGAGGGAGTGCAGGGCCAGAGTTAATTAGGCATCTTTAATCACCTGAAGTCACTCTCACTGACACTGTTTAACCCCCTGTAAATGGGTTATTATTACCTCTAAAATCCCCTCTGTGGTTTCAGGCATGAAAGGGCTATTTTTGCTCCGCTAAGTGAAACCCTGTCAAAATGCACAAGAACCATTTCCCCCCCCCCTTCTAATAAGGAAATACCAGCCCTCTCTGTGCGAACCGTCATTTGCTTTGTGCTGAATCTCTAAAGACTTCTGTTTGGTGTAAACAATGCTCCTGTCTGTGGAAGATTAGACATTCAGGGCTCGAATATGTTTTAATTACATTTGCTTTCTTTATTATTGCAATATCACGGAGCTCTGCTCTTTATGTGAGGCAATCAGCGAGATTAATTTCACGATTTGTGGAGTACATGCTCTGTTTATTCGTCTATGGATATGGCCTTGTTTTTTTTTTGTGGCTTTCAAAGAAGGATCTGCATGCTTTTGGTATATCATGGGAAAAAAAAGGCATCTGCACCCCTGTGACTCCCATGACCTGTGTAAATGTAGAGCATAAACCAATTATCTGTTAATGTGCCGACTGCTTTATAGGGTCAACCCTGATTTTGTTTTGTTGTACCTTATTAACCAAACTCTCAGCTCTGGCTTATCAGCAGAAGATGAGTCAACATACTCAGAAAACACTCTGCTCTTTTCAACAGGATGTTGTGTTTCTCCCAAACAGCTGATAATTATAATAATCAACACACTACACAGAATATAGGTTTACTCACAGGTCTAATAATGATCCCTGTGGGAAAACCAACAGCCATTCTGCATAGGCAAATGGACTTTTGATACCAAACAGATACGGCTTTTGGGCGTTCGAGTGCAGTAATTCGGCTTTGCTGGTGTGGATGGAGCTCTTGTGGTTTTTATATTCAATATAGACATTGAAATGTAGCTGCTTGTGTATCTGCGCTCGCTTTCTGTGTACTTCAGTCTGCTTATTTGTTCCGATTTGTGCTTGTTTGTGTGAGTATTGATGTATGATGGCTGGTATATTAAAACGTTCTTACAGAAAGCTGTTGTGGCATTGGAGGATGTCCGCAAAAGGTGATGTAGAAATCTAAGAAGTGTTTCGCTTTAGTGTTATGAAAAGCTATAGAAATAGGGTGTATAGATATACTCAGTGGTCAGTCAGTGCCTGGATGTGAAGAACATTCAGTGCATCGCTTTGCTTAGGCATGCAGACAAAACAAAAGACTGATTGTATATTGACATATCTTGAACTTTGCCACCAACATTTCATGACTAAAACGAATGACCAAGTGAATATCACAAAAATATAGTAATATTTAACCACAAAATCAACATTCATATTTTCCAGTACTACTACTGCTACTACTACCACTACTACTGTATTTATATACACACAAAATTCAAATGAATGAATGAATGGATTGGCTAATTAATTATATAAAAAGATTAGCAATATAGTAATATTTACTAACAACTAATAGTAATATAATAAATCTTTAGTAATTTACGTAGAAAAAAGGTCACTGTTAAGTGTCAGTTACTTCAGATGATAAATTAATAAATATTAATGTTTTAAACATTTTAAATTAAATTTATTTAATAGATTTTATCTTACGTTAGGACTTATTTTATTGGTTAAATTGAAAATGATAATAATAAAAAAAATTACAACAAAATAATACAAATATTATAACACTTTTTGTATAATCTTAATGTTTATTACATATTAACTTTTCTATTTTTATTTCTATTATTGCATTCACTGGTACAATATTTTTTTTACAGTCAAGTCAGAAATGAAAATTGCAATTTCTACTGTGACAAAAAGTAGGACAATCATTGATATATATGTTCGGTCTGCGCCACCTTATGCATATGGCTATTTTGGTCTGCCCCTACTGAATAATCAAATGTAATGTAAAATGTAAACACTGTACATTCTTCATTGCTGATCCACTATAAAAATCCCAACTCCACATTGCAAAGCTGCGATGTGACTATTGCGAATACGCACATTGCGATATTGATGCTGAAAAGATATATTGTGTAGCCCTATT
>CAIGQQ010036459.1:997408-1009460 GCA_903798035.1 Danio albolineatus | reverse complement strand
TAATAATAATAATAATAATAATAATAATAATAATAATAATAATAATAATAATAATAATAATAATAATAATAATAATAATAATAATAATAATAGTAGTAATAATAGTAATAATAATAGTAGTAGTAGTAGTAGTTGTTGTTGTTGTTGTTGTTTGTTATTATTATTATTATTAATATTATTATTATTATACCTACATATAATAATAATAATAATAATAGTAGTAGTAGTAGTAGTAGTAGTAGTAGTAGTTGTAGTTTTAGTTGTTGTTGTTGTTGTTGTTGTTTTTGTTGTTGTTGTTGTTATACCTACATATCTAATAATAATAATAATAATAATAATAATAATAATAATAATAATAGTAGTAGTAGTAGTAGTAGTAGTAGTAGTAGTAGTAGTTGTTGTAGTTTTAGTTGTTGTTGTTGTTGTTGTTGTTGTTGTTGTTGTTATACCTACATATCTTATTGAGCATAGAATTTATATCCTATGTAGCCAAAAAGCAAATATCATTGACAGCCATGGGCCGAAGATAAACGTACAAAACTATTTTACATTAAAGTTGCCATGGGTAATCTCTAAATCATTTCAATAAACAAATAGAAAACATCACTTTCGATAGTATTAAATAATACAGTATAACCTTTTTATATTGCAATAAAAACGTAATCACAATTATAACACAGTTAAGTTCAATGCTGAATACACATGCATTGTTCTATATGCGTCGTATGTACATTCTACATCTGAATAATTTACAGTGTTTAATTTGCAACATTTAATTTCAGACCGCTTTTTTGTAGCTTAACAATAAAACAAACAAATACAAGTTTACATTAAATTTGAAATCACAATCTCTAAACAATTCTCACACGGGATAGGGGGCCAAATCATAGGTTACCATGGGCCTACTTTGGCCCACGGGCCCTAGTTTGGGCATCTCTGCTATATAGGCTACATGAGGCTTTGTATTTCACTCGTGTTCCAGTAAAACATCTCAAGCACTGGCTCAGATAAAACTCTTTTTTTTTGGAAATCTGGAACCTTTTTTTTTTTGCTATGGAAGTTGGTTTTCAGCTTTCTTTAAATATGTTATTTTGTGTTTAACAGAATAAATTAATTTATAAATAGTAGTAAATAGAGAGTTAATTTTCATTTTTGGGCGAACTAGCCCTGTCATTTGCTATTAATTTAATTTAACATTCTAGTTTTATCATTTAACAGTTAATGACTGGTCAACAAAACCAAAACAAAAACAGAAGTAAAATAAAATGAATCAGTCATCCCAGACTGTAATCTGTGGTGTTGCTGTTGCATGGTAGTACTTTTATTTCTGACTATGTCATATAGCCCATAAAACTTTCTCACAATGTATTCATTTTAAAATGAATTTTAAAACACTATTTTGACCTGTCCAGGTTTGTCTGGAATGCCTCCCAGAAATGGTTTGTGTAATTGATTTTATATTTGTCTCAAATTCATTTTGGAGGGCATTTTGACCTGTATTTTTCACAATCGCATTTGGTGTAAACAGCTGTAGTGTATACGCTCATATGTGGTCAAATGCATTTAAGCGGTAATGAAACACCACCTACACTTTAAGTCTATGCTTGACGTCTTAACTGACTTCAATCTTAGAAAATACAGGATGTTGTTGAAACACACCACTCAAAAGCGAAACTTTGTCGTCTGAAATAATGTTTGGTTTGAAGGTAAACAACATTTAAAAAGCACTATGATTTCAATGAGTTGAACACAAACTCACAGTGTCAGAGGACAAACTATCAGAGCAGATATTTAACTGCTGCTCTTTTAGTTGTTTTCAGTTGATTCTTTTCATTGTGTGTAAAGTAGTAGCTATACGTGAACAAACAAGGCAAATTAACACAGATGTAACAGATTAACATAAGTCTAAAATTGTGTTCGTTTGTTAAAATAGTTTAGATAACACTAGATTAAAACCCTTTAAGCACAAGCAGGGCAAATTCACCTCTATCAGTTGCAAGTTCTGTCCTGGAAAGCAGAAGGAGCTAATCAGACACAACTCTAGTCAAACAGACTTGAACAAGGTAATCAAGGTTTTAGTGTTGGAAGTAAGCTACAGGCTGGTGAGTTTTAGCAAAACCAGACCAAAGCCATGTAGGACTTGTCACTCTGCAGGACCAAACTTGCTTACCCATATACAGTATAAAAAGCCTTTATTTTCATGCTGTCATGTTTAAAAATTGCATGACGCTCCTAGGCAGTGCATTTCACTCACTAAGATTGTTATCACTTTTAGTCACAATGCACAAATGCCATGAATGATGGTCATTCTTATGGCAAGATAGTGTCATGTTTTGGGTTTGGCTAAGCATCATAGCCAACAGGTGGTTTGATTAGGTTAATGCTGAGTTCAGACTGTACTTTTCACACTGCATGACTATCTGGGGTAGCATTTTGTTGCTGCTTTGTTTACACTGCAAAATGGATCGGCGACGGGGGTTCCCACTGCATAACTTTTAAAATAGGAAGAATCGCCGACAACTTTGTCCAGACTACGTCTCACAACCAAACACACGCGAGAAGTGCCATGGAAACAATGCAAGGTCACGTAGTACTGTATATCTATTGTCATTAACTACATAATGAGAAAGAAGCGTTTAATGGGGTACAAAATATACTCATTTTGCTCACCTGGCTTTGAAGGGAAATAGCAATTTCTCCTCAACTTTTTTCATTTTTGACCCAGTTGTGATTTTGCTCAGATGACACGTCAAACAGACATGAGTGCTCCTGCCAAATTTACACAAAATTTTCCTCAATTTCTTGGGTCCAAATAAGCTGAAAGTGAGCGCTTTTAACTTCTCCAACCTTTTGCTGGCCTGCAGATACCCACACAAGTGCCTGTGGATGCGGCTCTCTCATAGGCTGTAGGTAATCGCTGATGTTATTTTCAGTCTGCGACTCATCGACGATTCTCTCAGATTGCGTCTTTGATAGTTTACACTGTGTGATTGTTACTCACATGAACGAGCACCAATTTACCTGTGATTACAGTCATTTGTCGCTAATTTCTCAAAACCTGTCGGTGAGTCAAAATCGGGCCTAAAATCATGCAGTCTGAACTCGGAATAAAACATAAAATGTACTTTAGTCTACATTTTTGTCAAACTGCAAAAATGTACTTAAGCATACACTTGACTGCAGTTTTGTAAAGTAAATGCTACTGGACGGTATGATGTTAACAATAATTGTTTCTGTTCACACAAATGATATGTACAGTGACATTTTATCAACAAATAATCATACGTCTGTATTAAATATGAATACATGGCTGTCTGGGATGCTCAATTCTGATTAATCAATCACAATATTCCAATGTATTTTTTTTTCCAAATAACAACCACTAAATAATAGACTAAACCTGGAAACTTAAATCAACTTGACTGTCTGTCAGCGGCATATAATACATCCAGGAAGGTTGTTTTTGCAGATTAAAGCCATTATGAATATTGTAATAAATTAAAAAGAATTCAGCAGTTTTTTTTTTTTTTTTTTGTATTATATACTTATCGTACGTCTGTGATTTGTAATCGAATACATTTGCCCAGGTAGTGAATAGTAGCTTACTTTGTATGTTGTTGTACTTGTGATGTAGCATGCTTGGGTTCCCTGAAGCACGGTTCCACAAAATAGATAATAATAATACACAAACAAAGTAGAACAATGTGGTCACAGTGCACTATTCATTTACATTTTGAAAACACGATTGCGGTTAGGGAAGGGTTTAGGTCAGTTGTTCTATGCTCTCTGTACAATAAGCTCTGCGTTGTAGATGTGTACAAAAAGGAAGTGTATCTGCAACATACAACAAATTGTATCTTAAAGGGAACCTATTGTGCAAAAACCACTTTTTTATACGCTGTGGAAACAGTGTATAAATATAAGCAGCCTCTGATGATTTTTATAATCGTACTTAATAAAAACACTACAGAAACACTTTGATTGACATTCTCCTTTTGTACATGTCATCAGAGAGTAAAAAGCCCCGCCCATTAGTGAAGATCTCTTCCTCATTAACATAATAAGCACTGTGTGAGAAGCAGCCATTTAAATCTGCTACTATGCTAATAGGGAGTTGTAGCTCCGTCCTCTTTTAAAAAGAGGGTTGGGAGTGCAATCTTATTTGAATTTAAAGTGATAGTCACGAAAAGTTGAACACTTTGAGCCCAAAGCCCCAAAGCCTTAAAGGGGCAGTTTCAAAGATGTATAAAACATTATTCGTGACATATTTTGAGCTGTAACTTCACACACACTCTATAGGGACATTAGAGACTCTTACATCTTGTAAACAAAGGGGCATAATAGGTTCCCTTTAAGTAAAGTATTTCAGATTTTAAAAAAAAGTGTCCTACTGTGGATTTGTCATCTGAAACATGCACCAAAACGTACCTGGAGCTACGTAATTTATGTTTCAGAAAAAATGGCTGATACTGTACATATGTTTTCAGTCAGCCTGGGTTGAGTTTAGGTGTTAAATGTTCTCTCTTGTATAGTGCTCTCATTGACTAAAAAATAATACTAATTCAAGTTGTGAAACCTTGTTTGAAAAACCTAGATTAGGAGATCTGTGTGCATTCACCTTTCAGTTTTCGAATTTGCTTCTCAAGATATTTGTGTCTCCAGTTTAGCATTTGTTGTGTTTATTTTCATTTACTGTGTCAGTCGGAAAATCCCCTGACAGCAAATAAACTTCAGGATTGATTAACATGAACAATTAGAAGACTGACAGATTGTAGTTTAATTGAAAGTGGATGATTATCTGTTTATAAAAAGTTTCACAGTGAGGGTCTGATTGCTTTCTATTTTTACAAGCACGTCTGCTGAGTTTTATTATTGAAGGTTTTCATCTATTTATTTAGTTTTTTTTCAGTGAAAGCATTGTCACAAAATTACACACATTTGTGATTTTCTGTCTGGGGTCAATGACTTGCCTAAATTTGGAATTAGTTTTTGGAGTTAGTTAGACAATACAAAAGAGGAAACAAAAGAAAACTTGAAATCCATTTAGTAGAGCTATAATGCAAATTTATTTCTATGAGACATCATCGGCAACCACCTATATTCATATGTCTAAAGGCTCGTACACACCGGGACGCTTTTCGTTTGCGTTTATCGTCAGCGTTTTTCGAGACGTTTTTCAGCATTCAAGCCCAAGCGATTTTTCTCTGGCGTCGAGCAGAAGAGCATGCAAAATCACTTCTTGACTTTAGATGGCGCACACAATGGCGCCAAGCTTCTGACACCCGCTTGTTGCACAGAAGAAGAAAAGAGGAAGTTTACACGCTTGTTGTTGCAACCGGCAAAGTATGCATGGTTCAAGTAGCAGCTCTAGCGATGAGGAAATGATTATTGTTCACCAGTGCAATAAGCAGCTCCACGTTCATATCGCCGCTGGGCATTTGCGCTCGCACCACATTTTTGCACTTGAGCGCCTCCAAGGGGTGTTCACTGTAACTTCAGCGGCTCCGTACACGTGAACAAAAGTGACGATCTGATTGGTGGAGAAGGTTTTGACGCGGGGCGTCAAAACAAAAAACGAGCATGAGGCGTTTCTTTAAAAATGACGCTTTTACGCCTGCCGTTTTGCGCGTTGGTGTGCACAATCACATTGACGCCCTTTATTTAGTCACGAGGCGTCAAACATCGACCAAAAAATACGAGCAAAAAACGTCTCGGTGTGCACGGGCCTTAACTGACTGACTGACATTATCTTTACCATTCATTCATTCATTCATTCATTCATTTTCTTGTCGGCTTAGTCCCTTTCTTAATCCACGGTCGCCACAGCGGAATCAACCGCCAACTTATCCAGCATATTTTTTACGCAGCGGATGCCCTGCCTGCCGCAACCCATCTCTGGGAAACATCCATAAACACACATTCCCACTCATACACTACGGACAATTTAGCCTACTCAATTCACCTATATCACATGTCTTTGGACTTGTGGGGGAAACCGGAGCACCCGGAGGAAACCCACGCAACCACGGGGAGAACATGGAAACATGGAACATGGAAATTAGATTGGCTAGGAATATTTATGAACGTCTTCAATAGACCTATAGAGCGGCATTGATGCGTCCTGAAGTAAAGTAAAACGGCCATAAACTCCAGCCAGATAAAGTCATTGTATACAGAACCATAGACCTTTATCTATAAATAAAGTATAATAATGGAAACTGTGTCCGTCATAACATTAAAATTACCCTATCCTGCCTAGTTCATCTAATTAACCTAGTTAAACCTTTAAATGTCACGTTAAGCTGTATAGAAGTGTCTTGAACAATATCTAGTCAAATATTATTTACTGTCATCATGGCAAAGATCAAATAAATCAGTTATTAGAGATGAGTTATTAAAACTATTATGTTTAGAAATGTGTCGAAAAAATCTTCTCTCCGTTACACAGAAATTGGGGGAAAAAACAGGGGTGCTGATGTTTGGATTCTAAGTAGAGAATGTTAAACAACTCTGAACTGAACTGAACTCAAACATTAATAACTAAACTGACATTTTCAATTTACTATAACCTATGTGAAGCTGCTTTTAACACAATCTACATTGTAAAAGCGCTATACAAATAAAGGTGAATTGAATTGAATTGAATTGAATTGATAAATCTGACTTCAACTGTATTATTCCAAAAAAATCTTGTCAGGAATATTTAGAACAAATATAAAAATCAATGCATTAAAATGCCTTTTTGAAGAATCTTGGTGCAGTCTCAAAATGCTATTTGGCTGTCTTTTTAGACCTCTGTGGATCCTTTTCACAAGACCGTTTTGATGTGTTGAACAGTCATCAGCATCCTTGAAAGTTTTGTATGTTTTTATTTTAATTTTAAATGAATGTACATTTATTTGTATTTACATATTTTACATAATATTTATTACAGGGTGGCACGGTGACTCAGTTGTTTGCATTGTTGCCTCACAGTAAGAAGGTTGCTGGTTCAAGTCCCGGCTGGGCCAGTTGACTTTTCTGTTTAGAGTTTGCATGTTCTCCCCATGTTCACTTGGACTTTCCCCCATAGTCTGAAGACACGGTTATACGTAAGTGAATTGGATAAACTGAATTGGCTGTAGTGAATGAGTGTGTGTGTGTGTGTGTGAATGTGAGTGTACAGTATGTCTGTTTCACAGTACTGGGTTGCAGCTGGAAGGGCTTCCACTGTATAAAATATATGCCGGAATAGTTGGCTGATCATTACGCTGTGGTGACCCCTGATAAATAAGGGACTAAGGAATAAGGGAAAAATGAATTTACTGTATGACATTATTATCTCTTCCAGTAGCGTTTTTTTTTTCTTGCTTTCTGAAAGTCTTGATAAGACTTGAGATTTTGTTTTATTATTTGAACAAAAAGAGTTATAAAAAGGGCGCCACGGTGGCCTAGTGGTTAGCACGTTCGCCTCACAGCAAGAAGGTCGCTGGTTCGATCCCCGGCTGGGCCAGTTGGCATTTCTGTGTGGAGTTTGCATGTTCTCCCCGTGGTTGCGTGGGTTTCCTCCGGGTGCTCCGGTTTCCCCCACAGTCCAAAGATATGCGGTACAGGTGAATTGGGTAAGCTAAATTGTCCATAGTGTATGTGTGTGAATGAGACTGTATGGATGTGTTTCCCAGAGATGGGTTGCAGCTGGAAGGGCATCCGCTGCGTAAAACAAATGCTGGATAAGTTGGCGGTTCATTCCGCTGTGGCGACCCCGGATTAATAAAGGGACTAAGCCGAAAAGAAAATGAATGAATGAGTTATAAAAAGATATTTGTTGTACTCTCCCATTCGCTGTGCACTAAGTTTGTGGTGTTATATTTCTACCTCCATGCTTATTATAAACACATCTTGTCTTTGTGGTTTGTATCTTTGTGGTTGTAACGTATGTCATTGTGTGGCATATTGTACTTCCACAGTCTTATTCTGAATAAAGCAGCATTTACTTAATATCGTGTTATTAGGACGTTTTATAATACATCCAACTTTTGTAATGGATACAAACGTGCCTGTGTAGAAAGCAAGAAGTACATAATCAGAGATTTTGAGCTTTGAAAAGCTATGAGCCCATTAGCACTTTTTAATCTGACACAGAGCCACGCGGTGTTTAGGTCAGATTAAAAGTGCCAATATCTAACAGTCATGTTATCATCCAAACCCCTAGCTGCTAAGGCGAGGTTTCACGATCTGCCAAAAAAGGCATTATCCTCAGGCCCCCGGGGGCTCAGCCTCAGCCCCGTTCTTTCAATATCAGAGGTCATTGGCAGATTAATTTCTTCTGACGCACAGACTGTATGTTAATGGAGCCCGGCTCAAAAGGTTGCATGTGCCAGACTAACAGATGCCATTTTGCTAGTCCTGTTATTTTGTTATGAGGCTTGTTGGCTTAAAAACAGAGCAACCCAAAAGCCTGGATCACGGCCCCAGAGGAGAGGTAGATCTTGGCCTGTTAAATGATAGCTTGCTGAGAGACGCCGCCGGAGTAGCTGTGATATTTGTTTCTGCACCAGCGCAGTGCCAGCCATTCCTGTGCCTCATTGGCTTGAGGATGGATCAGCAAGTATACGGGACCATTGCTGGAAAACATTTTCCGGCTTAAATCACAAATACGGAGCTTTTTAGAGCTAAACAAAGTGGCACATTCTTGGTTTTGGAAGGAGCTGTGGAAAAAGATGTGAAGCAGGCCTTTGCTTGTGTGTGTGAGAGAGAGCCCTGTGGCCTTTCTAGGGCCCTGCAAATGCAGAACGAATCAGAGCGTCCAGTCAATAAACCAAAATCGGTTGTATAATATCATGGCATTGCCTCAATTTTGGATGATTAAGTAATAATTGGGCTTTAAACCTTATCAGAACACAATGTGAAATCAAACAGTATAAATCTGAAATCTTTTTGTAGGTTTGTGTGAATGAATGCTGCGGTTTCAGCCTTTGCACAGTCAGACAATCACTTTATGACAGTGTCAAAGCTAATTTGATTAAGGTTGGGCTGCAGACATGATACTGGGAAAATATGCAATGTGTGATGTTGAGTAATGCAATAATTAAATGTCTTTTGATATAGCATTGTGTTGCTCATATGATATTTTAATTGGCTAATTGTTTTACAAATCAATCAAAATAAGAGATTGAAATATTTTTCAGATTTTTTTCTTTAATTTACAAAATGTTAAGGCACAAGCATTTTCACTTTAAAACACTATAGGCTCAATTTTAACCACGTAGGAGCAAAGTCTAAAGTGCATGGCGCAAACACATTAAGGGCGTCCAAATCTACTTTTACTATTTTAAAGACTGAAAAATACGCTCTGTGAACTGGCACATGGTCTAACAGGTCTGAGCTTTATTCTCTTAATGAGTTATGGGTATGTTTTCATCATAACATTCATTAAATCAATCAGAGATTCATATCCCATTCCCTTTAGGAGTCACACCATCACACATTTGCTATTTACATAGCGGATTTTGTAAGTGAAAAAACTGAATGCTTCACTAGTGAGAATAAAGTTAAACAGGCCATCTGCAGCGCTAGGATAAAGAACAAGCCTCCTCCATTTGACCTCTTTGCTTTCTCTTTATTTTACTTTTACGCTTTGCTTTGCTCCTTTTGCAGATAAGGAAACGATGTTGTACGTACTCCGCTGAAGACATCCATTAACCTACATATTTAATGTCGTTGTTAAGCGCAAAGATTTGTTTAAAAACTGTTTCTTTATTCCGTTCTAATTTCCAGCCAACGAATAAATGAACAATAATAGTTGTATGAGTTATATCCAAACACTCGTCCTATTCTAATGCCCATATGGTGATGCATACATCTCCAAAACCCGACAAATCAAACTAGTTTTTATTATAACAAATATAAATAGGCATATAATAAATACTACTACTAATAATAATAATAATAATATTATAGAAATGCAAACTGCGTGCCACAGTGGTGTAGTGGGTAGCACGTTCGCCTCACAGTCACTGGTTCGAGCCTCGGCTGGGTCAGTTGGTATTTCTGTGTGGAGTTGGCATGTTCTCCCAGTGGTTGCGTGGGTTTCCTTCGGGTTCTCCGGTTTCCCCCACAAGTCCAAATACATGTGGTATAGGTGAATTGGGTAGGCTAAATTGTCCGTAGTGTATGTGTGTGAAGGAGTGTGTATGGATGTTTCCCAGAGATGGGTTGGAGCTGGAAGGGCATCCGCTGCGTAAAACATATGCTGGATAAGTTGGCGTTTCATTCAGCTGTGGCGACCACAGATTAATAAAGGGACAAAGGCGAAAAAAAGAAAATGAATAAATGAATGAGATGCAAACTGTCATGAATAAACTGAAAAAAGCCCCCTGACATAAAGAAGGCATGGAGAAGGTGGTTATATATTCGTGTAGAAAATCCTTTAATCCTTTAATTTTTTTTCATATGTAAAGTTGTTTGTGTATTGCTGTACATCCTGTGTGCATTGAGCAATCTGTAAGTGTTTGGGCCATATAGGCACATAACTAACACGCGCTGCACTGGACTTTAGACCAGCTTTCAGCTGGTTGATGGCGCAGTCTATTTCAGTTCTTCAAAATAGCAGTGGATTTTTGAAATAACTACTATCCTGGGGGAGGTCTGATTGGTCACAATTATATAAACAAGCTATGCATAGAACACACAACTGCTTGGCACATAAAAAAAAAAAAGTGATATATTGCACCTCTCTACGATATGAACATTGCATATACTGTTACATTCCCAGAGATGGATTGTGGCTGGAAGGGCATCCGCTGCATAAAACAAATGCTGGATAAGTTGGCGGTTCATTCCGCTGTGGCGACCCCGGATTAATAAAGGGGCTAAGCCAACAAGAAAATGAATGAATGAATATACTGTTACAGCGACAATGATAATTTTTTTATATAATTGTGCAGTCCAAACAATATTTCTCCAATTTTTTCAGGGTGTTTTTTTTTTTACGTTCATAAAGGCAGATTTACTTTTTTATTTAATCTATTTTGTCCTGTTTATGTGAAATACTCAAAATTTTGTTATGCAAATCAATCACAATACTTCTAGTCATAAAAAAAGAAGAAAAAAAACTCCTTAGTGGTTATGAAAATTCAAAGTAATCATTAATAAAGTAATCGTCATCGACTTTTGTTGCGCATAACAATGTAATTTAATAAATCAATTTAAGTAATTTAATAAATCAACAAATAAACAGTTAAAATGGTTTTGTGTTAAAAAATATTTTACAAATGAAATCTGATAAATTAATAATACTGTTAATCCACTAATTACTTCTTAAGTTGTTTGAAATGTAGCAAATTCTTTGAAATGTATAAAATAAATGAATAATTGTAAAACAGGTCAGAAGTGTTATTTTTTGGAAGTATTTTCAGGCCCGCATACATTAATATAAGGTACAGTAGTGCTAAATCCCAGATTTAGTGTCTGCTGTCACTCTCCAGTTGCAAAGTTAAAAGTTAACATTGCCCTGCCAAATGTCTCCAATCTTTGGATTGATTTAAAAGCCTCTTATAAAGTGCAATGCTAATAGAAAGTGTTATTATTACAAAGTACAATGGAAAAAAGAGTGGAGCCAAAGAGAAATTAGAAAGAGCTATAATGAGTTATTAAATAGAGGAGCAAAGTGTTCTGAGCTCTATAGAGAATAAAAATGACCCCTTTGAGTCGCCATTGCTAGCGTTTTAAACTAATTCTCTGTCCATTATTGGCGTGCCGTTGATCTTGGTAGGGGTCTGTCTGAAGGGAAATGTGGAAAAGGGTGTATTGTCTTGTAAAATGGAGAAAAAAAGGACACATTTGCTGGAGCCATGCTAAGTTAAAACCTTTTCATTGCAGGAGAATGTTCTCACCTCTCGAATGGAAAGCCTTAATCAATGCTCTCTTAAAAGCTGTTTTTAGACGCTCCACAATGGGCATAAACAAAATCTGGTAGTCATTATTAATTAATTAAGGCTTATTGACTGTGTTGAACCATTTGCCTGTGCTGTGTTTGTTTTTTTAAATCTCATATAGAAAAATATACTTCTTT
>CAIGQQ010036459.1:982785-997008 GCA_903798035.1 Danio albolineatus | reverse complement strand
GATGTGTGTATATATATATATATATATATATATATCAACATTGCATTTAATCAGGTTTGCATGGTCTTCCTGAAATCATCTTACTAAATTCAAGTTTGATTAGTTGTTACTTGCCAGCTCTTTTAGAGTTATTATTATTATTAGTATGAATTTACTTGCAATTGAGAACATTTGAATGTCACATTTAATCCACTACTTGATTAGCTTCTTATCCAGAAATAAAGTCTAATGAAACGGTGATGCTTCAGTAAACATTAGCAGGTTGGCCGTCGTTAATAAACATTCTGAAGTTTCTGGCTACATTCAATTTATTAAATAACCTCCATTTGCTATAGTGCTTCTCCTGTATAGTGTCAGTGTTAAATGTGAGTAAGGTTTGTTCTCTGAGCTTCATAATCTGATTTGTTGGCTCTCTGATCCTCAGTTACACTAATCAGAACAGTTTGTCTTGAAACAGATTATTGCGCATTGAGTCAAATGCAAGCAGCAGCAGCAGCAGCTCTGAGTTAGCAAGAATTGGCATTGGCTATTATTTTGTTTATCCAGAGGGGGTTTTGAATGTACATGCGTGCCGTAATCGCAAGTGTTTTACTTTCCTGGATGTTTCTAAGTCTGCGTCAGTGCTTCTCATCTATAACCTTTGTAATGATTTCATATGGGAGAGTGAGAGTGGGAGTTTTCATTCAATAGATGTTCTCAAGCCGTTTCTTTTGTGCTGTTGTGAATCCGAATAAAAGAGCTTTGGCCCGAGTCCTAGTTGTATCATCAGCGACGGCAAACAACAGTCCTTTAGTTCCTTTAATGCTAATGAACGAACTAAAGCAAGAAATATCTATGTGCCTCACTCTCATCTTATGAAGATCAAAGGCTAGAAAAATTAACAGAACACCAGTGAACAAAAGCCATTCACTCGCGCTCAGTCACTGTTGTTATTTTCACATCATTATATTGCATTAAGAACTCCACTGGGAATTAGAGCTCATTTAGTCTTAATAGAGATTGATTTAGCTACATTTTATGATATTTTTTATTGTTAATGGATAGTCATCATGTCTGCCTAATTAATTAATTAATTTTATTAATTAAATGTTCAGTTATGTTTATTAGAATTGATTTATTCAGAATGTATTTGAAACAAGGATGTTTTTTTGCCCCTTTTTGTTTGTATAATGCATATGTATGCCTCACTGAACCAAATCCATATATTTAATACAATTGCATCTCATTTATCGAACTTATTTTCAGTGTTTTTTTTTAATAATGATTGGATTCTGACACAGTAACCTGTGATGGGCTATTTCAACAAATAGTTTTCAACAATGACCCATTTTTGATATAAAACAGCTAATTTTGCTGAACAGTGAAACGTTTGCATCCTTTCACCAATAAAAGAATGAAAATAAAAGATCACTCTTACTGTTTACTGTATAACATGTGCCAGCATACTCTTTATTGATGGGCCATAGTGAGAGTTTACTTTCATTTTCTCCACAGCAGTACAATAGGGGCTTCTGCTGTAACGTCAGTGTCTGTGAAAGACTGTCCAGCAAACACAAGCAGTGAATTGCGCAGAGTTTCTGCTTTTTAATTACTCACACTCACCTCCCTTGCCATAGTATTCTACTGTGATATAGTGCACATGAAATAAATGACGTCAGTGCATAATAACTGCTTAGGATCTATCACTGAAATGATACCGAATTGTCCACGTCTGCATTGCGGGACACCGAAGAAACAATTAATTTAGACACCACTAAGTAATATATAGCTGTCTAATTTGACTTTACTTTTACATTTGACTTGACTTTAACCAGTTTACAAGAAAAAAAAAAAGTTTAGCTGTGTTATTGTAACTGTGAGGACGCTGGACAACGGAGTTGGGGGTTCATGTGCAGTTTTATTATCAAAGAATAGTCAGGCAGGCAATGGTCAAAACTGCAGTGAAACCAAAATCTAAAATCATAGTCTTAAACAGGCAAATGGTCAGGCTAGGTGCCAAAGAATCAACAACGGGGAAAACAAAGCTTTGATCGAGACACAGAAGGACTAGACAGGATTTATGCTTTGTAATGCAACCGGATAACCAAACGACAAGACTCAGCCCCGATGTGTGTGTTTGAACTGTATAAATAGTCCTAGAATTAGTCCGTGATGAGCTTCCATCTGTGTGTGCGCAATCAACGGGTGAACTGCAACTGGTGTGTGTGAACAAGTAAGATGGGATTTGTAGTTCTTTTGGATGCAGATTTGTAGTTCTCCAGTGACCTGTATGGTCTAGATCGCTGGTGATTGTGACCGTTATTATGCTGTGTTAGTATATATGTGGGCTAAATCTGCCTGTTTCAAACCACTGACTGACTATTTTCTCACATTCCTGCTAGATGTGATCCTGCATAATCAGTTGTGTGAACCATTATTAACTATATTATGAACCATAACTGTTTGTGCTGCTCAAGATGCATCACAAGATACTACTGGCCTGTCATGTATAATGGGGAATTTGTATTTGTTTCCATGGATCCATATGAATGGAGCAATGTTCTCATATTTTATCATTGATAAGCAAAAGCGAGACCAAATTATTTTAAATAGTCTGGTCACACTTTATTTTGGTCCGTTTGTTGAATTAAAGTTACATTGCAACTAATTCTCATTAGATTATAAGTAGACTGTTAGGTTGGGGTTAGGGTTGGGATTAGTAGTAGGGTTAGTGTAAGTTGACATGTACTTTCAAAGTCTCTTAGAGTCAGTTAAATGTCTATTGAATGTCAGTATCAACAGATATTAAGTAGACAGTCTACTAATACTCAAATGGACCATCAAAATAAAGTGTTACCAATAGTCCATATTGATATTCATCAAAATATCAATGCCTTTGACAACACTATTACAGAGTAGATGACAGAAAGCTGAATGTAAAGTTTGTAAATCTACTGACCATAAACTACTATTAATTATGGTAGATGGAGCACTTCAAATCCATGCAAATGGAAAGAACTTCTGAATGTTTCAAAATCTGAGGTAAATGGTCAATTAGTCTTCACACGGTGGCAATTAAAGTAATGTAAAATCATATTCAAGCAAAAAATAATTTTAATGTTATGTAAAGTGTGACAGCGGCCTGTTTTTTCCATTCTTTGTACAGGTAGGTCATGGAAATTTAGCTTTTAAGTCAGTGGAAATGAGTGAAAAATCAGGGGAAATTGGTATTTGGCTTGGAGTGGGAACCCTGACACTTTATTCCAGTTCCTTTGAAACCAACTTTGCCAGTTGTATATATTTTCATGCGTCCGTTTAAAAATGTAGATGTTCAAATTAGAGATAGAGATTTCCAACCAAAAATAGCTTAAACTTGAGTCTGTTACTCATCTAACGTTTTCATTGAAAAGTAAATACTGTACATAACTTGTGTGTAATTGCCATTCACTGCAATTGTTATGTGTGATTTTTTTTTTTTTTTTTTTTAGTGAACTACTCCTTTGATGTATTGTATTGTTGATGTTACCTAATCCGTATTGAAAAACCTCATGGACTTCTACCTTTGTTTGCATTACCATGTATGTAATCTAATTTCTGCATTGGTCATACTGATACAAGTGAGTCAGTAATGTGGCACCCAACTGAAGTGTGGTCAAAGTAAGTCATAGATTCCCAATTTCTCCACACTCGACAATCGTGGGCAGAAATATAAGACTGTATTACTGGCTATATTAAGGGCCATAGATGCTCCGCGCCATTATAAGCCTAAACCCTGACAAACAGGATTAAGCACACCAAAAATACAAATTCTCATGGATAGAGTTTTATATTTTCAAAGAACTCCTAACTGACACATCATTGGATAGATTGGGATGATCCGAGGTATTCCAGCGAGAGCTAAGAAGGATCACACTGAATCCAAAGGGCTCAGCAGTAAAAGCCTTTTTTCCTGGGGTGTTTGCCTGCTCTGTTCCAAAAAAAAAAGAGAGAAAATTTGGCTAGAAAGAGACAGGAGAGGGTGAGATTACAGCTGTCCTGCGGCTCTTTTGGGACCAGGGCTTCCTAGATCACCGCCCTCCAGAGAAATATCCGGCCAGGGTCTCAAAGCTGGTCAATTGCTCATTACGGTTTAGGTTATATCATCGTCCTATTTAGGATAATGGGTGTAAAAAGAGAGATGGAATGAAAACAAACAACAACAAAAGGTCAAACAAAGAGTTTAATGCATTGTCCTGCAGCATTAGTGCACTAAGGGCTTAAAAAAAGGCTGAAAGCACAGATATGCCATTAAAAGGAGAAATGTGTCGGGTGGGTTGGAGTGAAATGTATTTGTTGAGCATAGCAGCTAAAAGGATAAAAGCCTGGTTTATGCTGGGCACATGTGCATTTGTTTTCGCTGTTGGAAAAACATTGATGACTCATGGTGGTGTTTTCTTTTTGAGCTCTTTTACTCAGTTCTTCTGTTTAAGAGGCTGACCTGTGGGAGCAGTGTCACATGCCCTGCGCCTTAAAGTAGTGGCAAACCTCCGTCATAGCCATCCGGATCTGGGTCTTTTGGGGTTACTGGCCAAGCTTGGACTGTTGAGGTCAAATGATGTTAAGTTAATCAGCTTTAAATAATACCGTCTTTGCACAGCAATGACATTACAGAAGCTGTTTCTGCATGAAAATAAAGGTGGATTTATAAGGACAGTTTAATGCATATGACAGTTTAATGCAATTCAGTTCAGCGTCGTCTGTCAGACAATGTGAAAACTGAAGTATGTAAAAAAACACTGTAATAATTGCGTCTTCTGTATGTTTGGTAGATTTTTCCATACACTGAACAGGATTATAATTGTGACTATTTCACAGTTCTGACTTTTCTGTCTCTCACAATTGTAATTTATAAACCTGCAAGTTAACTTGCATTTTTTGCTTATAAACTCGCAGGTCGCAATTGTGCAAGAATTTTGAGGTGAAGTTAGGACCGTGGACTGTTAAAGTAGTAATTGTAAAAGAAAAATGACCCTTTTAGGATAACTTTTTCTTCTAGTTTGTGTATGAGTAGTTTTTCTTGTGTGACTTTACTTTTATTTATTTATTTTTTGATCAAAATAATATTGCAATTTGAATAGATAAAATTCCTCATCCTCAAGTGCTATAAACCTTTATGAGTTTTTTTTTCTCCTATTGAACTCAAAGGAAAATATATTTTTAAAAAGCTTAAAAACCTGTTACCTTCCATAGTTGGAAAACAAATACTATGGAAGTTAATGGTTACAGGTTCTCTGCTTTCTTCAAAATATCTTCGTTTGTGTTCAACACATGAAAGAAACTCAAACAGGTTTGGAACAAGTGAGAGTAAATTATGACACAACTTTCATTTTTGAGTGAACATCCCTTTAATAAAGTTATTTGTACACCAAACAATATTGGCTAATGGGTATTGTCTAGAACAGGGGTGGGCAAACTTGATCCTGGAGGGCCAGTGCCCTGCACAGTTTAGCTCCAACTCTAATCAAACACTCAGTTCAGGTGTGTTTGATTAGGGTTGAACCTAAACTGTGCACCCCTGGTCTAGAATATAAATACTGCTGCTTTTGTTTGTACATGTTAAGTGAGGAAAAAAAAAATTGGTCCTGGGGTTTCATGATTATAAGCTCTTCAGTGTTTTTGTGCTGTTGATAGATGAACACTAGTCATCAGACTGAAGCCACAAGGCCTGTTTTCATACAGGATTTGTCCTCATTGAGCAATTAAAATGAGTTGTATTGGCAGGCCAATTAAAAAGTGTTTGGGGCTGTAATTAAGTATCCTCTGGTTTGATATTTTAGGGAACTTGTTTGTTGAACAGCTTACCCACAATTCTGTTCTGCGATCATCTCAGTTTCTTGATGAGTTGATTCAGTTGTTGTATTATAAGCATAGTTTATTTTTATGGCTGGTGGTGAAGTTTATTCATTTTAAGTCCGCAATTGACTGCATTTAGATGGCATGGTGGCTCAGTGGTTAGCACTGTCGCCTCACAGCAGGAAGATCGCTGGTTCGAGTCCTGGCTGGGCCAGGCAGTTCTTTGTGGAGTTTGCATGTTCTCCCCGTGTTTGTGTGAGTTTCTTTCGGGTGCTCTGGTTTCTCCACAGTCCAAAGACATGGGTTTGTGTGGGTTTCCTACAGGTGCTCTGGTTTTCCTTACAGTCCAAAGACATAGGTGAAATGTCAGGAAAACTGGGGGAAACTGCTAACCACTAAGCCACCATGCCACCTAAATGCAGCCAATTGTGGCTGGAAGGGTATCCGTTGCATAAAACATATGCTGGAATAGTTGATGGTTCATTCCGCTGGGTCGACCTCTGATAAATAAGAGTCTAAGCCAGCAGTCCTCAACCTTGCTCCTGTAGATCTACCTTCCTGCTGAGTTCAGCTCCAACCCTGATCAAACACACTTGAACCAATTAATCAGGACCTGAACAGCACTGGATAATTACAGGCAGGTGGGTTTGATATGGGTTGCAACTGAAATCTGCAGGAAGTTAGATCCGAGGTAGCTCTCCAAGAGCAGCGTTGGTCACCCCTGGTCTAAGCCGAAGGAAAATGAATTAATGAACGAATGACTGCATTTATTTGATCATAATATTATGATCAAATCTAATATTAGTAAAATAATTAATGTTCAGCATTTCATAACTTCAGTGTTTTGCTTCACGTTGTCACTCAGACTTAAAAAAAATATCAAGAAGTATTTATTATTGAACAAATTAAAAACTGTTGTGTCTTTTTAAAGTACCACACTTTGAACAAAACAAGTGTAAAATATATATTTTAATTGGTTTAATTGCGTTCTTTCTAACCATTAGTCTGTAATGAAATAAACAGATTTCATCATTCAGATGTGACAGCGATGGTTCTGTATTATGGCAGAATAATACATATTAGTATTATATTATAGTATTATACTATTATAGTTATATTATTAATACTTTTTAGTTTTCTCTTTTGTATTTCAATCTATTTTTTTCAATTTACTGCAGCAGTTGTTATTATTCCTCGGTATTCTTCAGCATCTTATATGGCCACTTGAGAGGGATGGAACTCTTTAGTTAAACACCGAGTTGAAGCAGAAGGCGGAGAAACACAGAACTGGGCTGGATTTTCAAATCCCCCGTCTGCGGGTCCAAATATGGAAGGAAAGTTTCTGGTAGCTGAACGTTGCAGCTCAAATTCCATGCATTGTGGCCATTCCTACATGCTTATAACTTCGGATTGGACGGGTGGGCTTTTGGGAGAAGATCAGGGCTTTACTGAACATCCTGAACACGCGAGCGAAAATAAATAATAACCTCAAAAATGAGAGTTATGAGTTTGTCCAGCTGTTTTAGCATTTTTATAAAAGTCCTTGTTGTGATCCACAATCCTACTTACCGGAGGGCAGTCCATCATGTTAATGGCTGAGGCTGATAGGATGTTTTATTGGATGGTGTGAAGTGGATTTGCATCGTGTCAGAACGTCCCATGAGGATGACAGATGCTGATTTGATAAATTGCGTTATATACACACAAACACCAGTCACTTTCTGAAAACAGTGACGGACCTAGTATAAAGCCCTGGCCCACGGTGTAGCGCTCTGGGGTACAGTTAGTCCCTGATCTCTTCGAAACACACACACATATGCGCACACGCACACAGAGAAGCGGAGAAGACTCTAGTATAGATCTCAGTAAGGCAATTCCTCCGGGTGTTCGCATCTGTGTGCTTATTGTTAAGGCAGAGCTAAAGCAGCCTACTTTGGAGAATATAATACAAAACAAGTGTATCTCCCTGTAGGCTGTGAGCTCGCTCTTCTGACAGAGAGTAAATCAGGACTGCTTCGTATCGCGTGGTTATAATAAGTGCAGTTTTAATGATTTCGACACATTAAGAGCATCAGCGCTAAATCAATAGTCTAAATAAAAGCACGTTTCCTAAAGGCCTACGACTTCAAAGGAAATATCGTAAAATATTTGTGAGAATGATTTAAGCTTATGGCGAGACGAGAGAGCGGTCGGGTCGATGCCACATCAATCATTCACAGCTTAACATACGTCTGCCTAACCCAGTTTGGCAATGCGCAATATTCCCTGGAAACAATGAAACGGCCACAAAGTGGAGAGAAGAGAATGGGAAGATTTTGGAAAGATTATGGGGAATATGACACTGAATTACAGAGGGGATAATGAGAGATGGAAACTCGGAGGACGCAAAGCCAGTACATGGTAAGCGCTAGAGTAATTTAGGGCCACTTGGATGAAATGCAAGTCAGTTTTTATGGATTGTTTCTCACGTCTCTTTATCAAAAATTTGGCTGCTGTCTCATGACTTTCATAGCTTCGGAGTCATAACAGGCATGTTTGTAGCAGTGTTTTTTCCTGTCAAACAACATAAAATCAAAGTTATTGTGTTAGATGTGTTAATATGAAATACAAATATCCACAATTTGGAGTGATATTTTAAAATGAGAACTTGTAGAAATGTTATTACAGTATACGTAACTTATGCCGAGTTCAGACTACATGATTTTAACCGTGATTTTGACTCGCCGACAGGTTTTGAGAAATCGCTGACAAATGCCTGAAATCACAGGCATATCGGTGCTCGTTTATGCGAGTAACAATCACACAATATGAACTATGTGTTTTGACTGAAAATAAACATCGGCGATTGCCTACAGCCAATGAGAGAGCAGCATTCACTAGTGTGGTTACCTGCAGGCCAGCGATAGGTTTTTAGGAGAAGTTAAAAGTGCTCATTTTCAGTTTATTCGGACCCAGGAAATGGAGGGAAAATTTGTGTAAATTTGGCATGAGCCCCCCGTGTCTGTTTGACGTGTCATGTGAGAAATATCACAACCCAACCCGGTCAAAAAAAAAAAAAAAGTTGAGGAGAAATTGCTAATTCCCTTCAAAGCCTGGAGAGCAAAAATGTACATTTTCTACTCCATTAAAGGCTTCTTTCTCATTATGTAGTTAATAACAAAATATATACTACGTGTTTTTGGGTGTGAGACGTAGTTTGGACAAAGTTGTCGGCAATCTCAGAATGTGTGTAAGGTGTCTCCACTTTTGGATGTAAAGATTTTTATTTATTAAAATTCTTAAAAGTTACTTAGACATGGAGCAACAATTACTTCAAACTGAGTCACTCCACACTTTAAAATATCCATAAATTTGCAGTTTTCTATATTTTGATATTTATTCATTTTTTATTCATACATGTATACTTTTGAATGCGACCTTAATCTTTTCTTCAGCTACTTTTGACGTTGGAAATATTGAAAATGTACTTGTATTTACATTTTTAATTGTTTGAAGTGATATATGGTCTAGATTGGTGGCCACATTCTTTTACAGAGTTATATAATACACTACCTGACAAAAGACTTGTCATCGATCCCAGTTGTAAGAGAAATAAATAATAACTTGACATGTAGTTGATTATTTGAAAAAAGTGGCAGAAGGTAGATTTTTCAGATGAATCATCTGTTGAACTGCACCCCAATCATCACAAATACTGTGGACGACCTATTGGAACCCACATGGTCCCAAGATTCTTAAAGAAATCAGTCAGGTTTGGTTAAGGAAAAATCATGGTTTGGGTTACATTCAGTTTGGCGGCATGCGAAAGATCTGCAGAGTGGATGGCAACAGCAACAACCTGAGGTATCAATACATTTATGCTGCCCATCACATTACCTACCACAGTAGAGGGCAAATTCTTTAGCAGGATAGCACTCCTTCTCATACTTCAGCCTCCACATTAAAGTTTCTGAAAGCAAAAAAGATCAAGGTTCTCAAGGATTGGCCAACCTAGTCACCAGAGAAGAACATTATTGAGCATGTCTGGGGTAAGATGGAGGAGGCATCGAAGATGAATTCAAAGAATCTTGATTAACTCTGGGAGTCCTGCAAGTAAGCTTTATTTGTCATTCCAGATGACTTTATTAATAAGTTATTTGAGCCATTGCAGAGATGTGTGAATGCAGGCGTCCAAGCTCATGGGAGTCGTACACAATATTAATTCTTTTCCCAATGCACCATGACTTTATATTCTATACTGTACATTATTTCAGTTTGACAACAGAAAATTTTTGATGACTTTTGACGACAATATTTGACGACTTTTGTCTAAGCAAAGTCAGACCCTACTGTCCTAATTAAATAATTAAAAATCAAGGCATGATCATATTTTATTTTAGGAAAATAAGCGCAAACTAGAGGCTTTTACTTTTCATACTGTATGAGCCACTTCTGAAAACAAATGATCAACTAGAAATCAAGTTATTATTAGTTGTTCCTAAAACTTGGATAGTCAACAAGACTTTTGTCAGGTAGTGCATATATAATCAAGTTTTTTTCATATTGTTGTTTATTTTGATATTGTAGTTTATTGTTTGATGGTTCATTCCGCTGTGACGACCCCTGATTAATCAGGGACTAAGGTGAAGGATAGTGAGCAAGTGTTTTTTGTTTCTAAAATGTCAATAAATGTCACTTTGTTAAACTGCAGACTTGATTTTTAACAGAAAGTTGACAGAACAGAGATCAAGATCCCACAAGGTCACATTTGCATACCTGCAAATCTCAAAATATGGAAACTGGTATTTAATGGAATTTAATGCAATTTGAGAAATGTGTTTAACATGTGGCTTTGAGTGCCCACAAAAGCGTTATATAAATGTATGGAATTATTATTATTATTATTATTATTATTATTATTATTATTATTATTATTATGTCACATTCTAAGAATTCGTGAAACAAGAAAGTTTCCAGCCATCAAACAATTACATAATTAACGCTATTTATTTTTTGTAGTTGGCACATGGTGAGTGCTCATTTTGGGCCTTGGTTGTTTCTGTTCTGTGCAAAACTGAGTTAAAATGCGAAGGTGAATTCAGCTGAATGTTTTTTTCATTGGGCAGAGTGTTTGCTCCTCTGTGTGCATCAGCCCAGCCTCGGTCAGCACTTAAGACCCTGTGAAGGTCTACATGTTAAATGGACTCTCTGATCCTCAGCTGTGTGTGTCTGCGCTAAACCCAGATCAACCTTAGTGAAGAGCAGGGATGCTAAAAATGACCTTGTGTGCTTAGAGACACACTGAAGCAATGAAAAAATAGGAAGTTATGAAGCATTCATTTTTATTGAAAATTTAAATGTCAATTACTACTTAAGTATACTTAATATATAAATCAGAAACCACCAAATCAGAAGAGTTTGCACAGTATGGAAATAAGCACAAATAAGCAAAGTGAATGTAAGTTTTTTATTTATTTATTTTTTACTTTGACTTGTATTTCATTGCAGACAATACAGCTTCACATTATTCAATGTGTTCCTCGTTATTTTATTACATTTTCATATAAACACGTATTACAATTTTGGTTCTTGAAAAAAAAAAGTTGGAACAGTAAAACACTCGCCACTTTGTAATGTTGCCATTTCTTTTCACAACACTTAAGATGTTTAAGGACTGAAGACACCCAAGTGATGAAGTGTTTCATGTGTAAGTTTGTACCGTTCTTCCTGCAAACAAGACTTAAGTGGGCCAATAAAGTATCTGTATCCTCTTCCTCTGCAGCCAGGACTTTGTAATGTGTGCAGAATGTGGTTTTGCATTGTCTTGTTGAGATATGCATGGGCATCGCTGGAAAAGAATGCAGTATATTCCAAAATCTTTATGTACTTTTCATCATTAATGGTGCCATCACAGAAGTTCAAGGTACCTTTGCCAAGGGCACTGACACAACCCCATACCATGACAGAGCCTGACTTTTTCAGTTGTTGCTGGTAACAGTCTGGATGATCCTTTTCTTCTTTGGTTCAGAGCACACAGCATCCATTTCTTCCAAAAAATACCTGAAATACTGATTCATTAGACCACAGTACATGTTTCCACTGTGTGATGGTCCATCCCATATGCCTCAGAGCCCAGAGAAGTTGACAAAGCTTCTGGACATTGTTAACATAGGGTTTCCTTTTGGCACAGTACAGTTTTCACTGGCATTTGTGGATATAAGTACGTATTGTGGTACTTGACAAATGTTTGCCAAAGTAGTCCTGAACCCATGTGGTGATATCGCTTATAGATGAATGAGGGTTTTCGATCACACTTTATTTTCATGGTTCGTTAGTTGAGTTAAGTTACATTGCATCTAAATGCCAACTAATTCTCTTTAGATTATGAGTAGACTGTTAGGTTGGGTTTAGGGTTGAGGTTAGGTTTAGTGTACTTGCAAAGTTTCTTATAGTCAGTTAAATGTCTGTTGAAGGAGCAGTATCAACATATATCAAGCAGTCTACTAACACTCAAGTGGACCATCAAAAGCCTGAGGGATCAGAGATCATGGTTGTTCAGCTTATACTTGCACCCTTGTCCTTTACGCACTGAAATTCCTCCAGATTCCTTGAATCTTTTAGTTATGTTATGCATGTTTAAGGTGAAATATCGAAATGTCTCCCTGTCTTTCTTTGAGTAACATTGTTTTTAAACATTTCAATAATTTTCTGATGTATTTGTTGGCAAAAGGACCAGACCTTTCTTGGATGCTGATTTTGTACCAGATCATAATTACAATCAACTGCTGACATCACCTGTTTCAAATTGCATCATTTAACACGCTTACTTGATTTCTTGCTCCTGTCCCAACTTTTTTGGAATGTGTTGTAGGTTTGAATGACAGGAAAGGATGTGTATTTATGTTATATAATATAAATGTGTTGGTGTTTTATATTTATATTTATAGATATTTTATATATGATACATATGTATATGTAAACACACACACACACACACACACACTAAAAACTAGATTAGTTGACTTTACTTGGAAAATAAAGCTCATTATTATTTTTAAAAAGTACTTTTTATTTTAATAAGTAAACCCTTTACGTTAAAATTATTCTCAGAAAATAATTATAAAAATTAAGTCAACTTAACTGTTCCAAATTACTTTTTTTTAAAATGTTTTCTCACTTTTTTAAGTAAAGCAACTTATAGCATTTTACAGTTCATATTCTGGCAGTATATTTTAATTTGTCAAAATTCTAAATTGACGTAGTTGACAATTTGGCATATTTTTATTATTATCCAGTTTTTATTTATTTATTTATTTATATTTGACTGTTTCAGCTGCCATTTACTTTCACAGTTCTGAAAGGAACACAGCGGCCATATTTCATCAAATATTCACCTTTTGTGTTCATGTAAGAGAGAAAGTCATATGGGTAAATAATGGCTTGTTTTGCTCAATACAATGAGTCACATATTTTGCAACGGCAGGCTTTCATAATGTTCTGAGACGAGGAAGAATTATTTTACTGATTACATAAGCGAGGTTCGTCACACAGAGGTGAACGCAACAGATTTTTCCTCAGTTATGGATTCACTTATGGCCACTGGCCATGAAGAATTTATGAGTCTATTTCATTTATTAGTGTAGTCATTCCAACGGCACAGAAACTTTGCCAGCTTTCAACTAGATTTCTTTGAGCCGTATTTCACTGCTTGTTGGCTGGAGATTCTGAAAATCACATGAAGCTTTTTCTCCTGCGCTGCTTGAAAAATGGGGTTTTGAGGCAAAAGTGTCACGGGCTGATTTTGTTTTCCTCACTTTAATTGCAAACTGTGGCACAGGAGCCAAGAAGGAAATTAATACTATTATTTAGGATCAGGATCATTGTTGTGAACTACAATAAAAATTCTAATACATACTCATTAATTGACATAATAATAATAGTAATAATAATAATAATAATAATAATAATAATAATAATAATAATATTAATGATAATAACATTCCTTATTTTGGTTTAGTTTAGGCACTAAAGTAATATAAATGAAGTAAATGAAAGGAAAAGTGAATAAATTAATGCAAAAAAAGTAGGATTGATTTCATTTCATTGATTGAATAAATGAATGAAATCAGCTGAATAAGAAATGTAAATAAAATTAATGCAATCATTGATTTATTGATTCAGTGAATGAATTAACAAATGATGAAACAAAAATGTAATATATAAAATATTGGATAAAATCACAATAGCAAAATAATAAATAAATGAAAATAAAATAAAAATAAAATAAATTTCCTCAAGCTTGGCCTAAAACCACAATATAAACACTCTGATTACAGTGATATTTAGACAGCATTTTTTTCTATTATTATTATTATTATTATTATTATTATTATTATTATTATTATTATTATTATTATTATTATTATTATTATT
>CAIGQQ010036459.1:971486-982775 GCA_903798035.1 Danio albolineatus | reverse complement strand
TTATTATTATTATTATTATTATTATTATTATTATTATTATTATTATTTCGTTAAGTTGATCAATTATCAGTTCCTGCATGACCACAAAACGTTGTTTCCTTTGCAACCTAATCTGTACAAAATAAAAGTTAGGAATTGTATGGCTGATGAGCATTTAGATGACTTATCTGGCAGGATACAACATATTCAATGATATTAATGGCTGACTGAACACAATGATTTTTTTTTCTCTTAGCACCCTCAATCAGAGCTTTGAAATTAATGCCTGTGGAGACGGTGCAGATAAAAACATGAAGAGAGTCAGTCAGAAATGATACCAATCACATGTAGCGCCGCTGCTTCTACTTGTTTTTCCCCGGCGGTCTCTTCCTCATGTCTTGCCAACGTGGGGAACTGGCAGTGTCAATTTATCAGAGAACAAAAGAGACTGTATGTGGGAAGGGAGCGCGTCTGTAGGCCCTTGGAGAGGAAACAGACCCCCCACCTCCTACCTGCACATTCAAACAGTCCTCAAACAGACTAGTGGAACCTCGTCATTAGCATTTGGGAACTTTTGTTTGTCTTGGATTGTCTTGTTATTAAGTTTTCTGTTTATGTTGTTTTTACTGTACGCATGTGTTGTTATTCTAGTGTCCTAGAAAGTTTGGTGTACAGAGAGGGATGGTGTTAAAATAGTACACTTGCTGGTCAGTTTCCAAATTAAAATTATTTTTTGCATTAATGTAGTGTATAAACGAATGTGTTTGTCTATGTTTTACCCAACTTTGGGTTGTTAATAACCTAGCACTCTTGCTTTTAGAATGTATGCTGCTATGAAAAAAATGATAGAGCGCCTAAAAATTCTCAGTTTTATTGAATGTACTGGATTTAATAGGTGTGGGTTTTTGTTCTGTAAAGATTTGATTACATAATTTGCAAGTTTCAAATAACAATATTGTCGTTTAGAGCATTTTTTGACTGATTTTTAAATATGTTGCGATTGAAAATGAGGGTTATTGTAGAATTGTCTATAAGCTTATCTATTAGCAAGTTAAAACATTGGTATTGTTTACTGAAAAATGAATATAATAATTTATTTTAATGAAATATGACATATTTTCTGTTGTTTTGACCTACTGACATTTTGTGATCTAATTGACGACCTTTTTATTTTAAGTTTGAGCTCTTGAAAAACAAAGTAAAGGGTTTAGACTTAAACTTAAACCTTGTTTGTGAATTCAGGGAAAAAGACTAGTCATGGATTCAATTGAATGTTTGAGCTTTCTCAACTGAAAATAACTGAGTAAGATGTCCTAAAGTATGTCAGTGTTATTTTTTTGTCTCCAGGTGCACATCAGAAGTTTATTTTTCTCAGGCCATTTGTATAAATGTGGCTTAAATAGCCTAATTTAACTAACTAAGGTTTAGTCCTGGCTTAAGCTAAGCCCTGTTTGTGAAACTGGGCCTAAATGTTTGAAGTAAAACCTATTTTTTATGTAAACTGTCAGTTAAAGATTGTTGTCATTTAGAGCTTTAAGAAAAAAAATAATAAAAAAATAAACAATGTTAATAGTGCCTTGTTTTCATACATGTTTATAGCAATTTAAAACTAAACATAACACCAAGATTTTAACTTCAGAGGAATTATATATGCTTTTTGTTTGAATTTGGTTGAATAGCAACAACATTTGCATTAAAAACATAAATAAATAAACAATATATAATTTTATTCTTACCAATTGGGTATATGCACACAGACCTTTTAATTTCAGCCAGCCAGCCTCAGTGCTTCCGGTGTTTCCATTATAAAACTGCCATGTTTAAAGTCTGATTTCCTTAAAAATCTGTCATCTTTACAGCCTGATAGATATATGATATAAAGTTGGTCTCGGACCAGACAATAAGCACTGTATTCAATTCTGTTTTCCCCGCCAAGTCTTTATGACAGTTTATTTTACCCCAGTAATTTCAATGGAAATTCTGCGCTTGCCTGATCGTCTTTCATCTCTTTTGCTTAAACAACTAAATGAATGCTTAAGTCTATTTAACTGAGTGTATTGAGATTACATTACAACATCAATGCTGTAAAAGGAACCTTATGAAACTGAAAATAGTCACTTTAAGCTTTCACCGGAAGTTTATCATTGGCTGAAAAACACTAGCTGTGCGTATAACCCTTTGCCATTTAAAAGCGCTCTAAACGACAATGCTTTTATTCTGTTTTTTTCTCAAAACCTTTATAAAACAAAATAAATAATTACATTTAACTCAAACCCATGCCTGGTAAATCCCGAAAAACTGAATTGTCACGGTGGTCCCCTATTTTTTCCTCCATAACTGTACACAGTACATGTGTGTATATCAATATAAACAAAATGTATTCATGTAATTATAATAACTATGCCAAGACAAGGTTCTCATACAGTACATCTCTCTTTCTCTCTCTCTCTCTCATTCAGGTCTGTGATCAGCTGGTGAATAATTTTTACTGCTGACAAAGATTGCAAGGTAAATTTGAAATTTGACTTCTTTGTTTTGCTTTTCCCATCATTTCAAATCTTCTTAATCCACTCCTTTACATTTTCACATCTTACAACTGTCTGCGTCAGTTTGTTACATCAGTATAGCAACATGACGTTCACAGGAACAGTCAATCAGAACATACATGTCATTTAACATGTAGGGAATTTTGAACCAATGAGATTTTCAGTGGGTGGGGCTACCTGCCGTTATGATGTAGAGCAGACACCATATGCAAGTTTTTTTAGTGCATATTTTTCATATTGCTTTATCCATGTGTTTTTTTTCCTCTCTCTCTTTCCGAGGTTTAAAAGTGGTTTGAGCTATGCTTACCAGTTTGTTTTATTCTTTTACATAACTTTGGGCTGCTTTACATTTAGCACACTTAAAGAGCTGCCTCAGCGCACTCCTGACGTAAAGAGAAAGAGAGCGGGAGGGAAACTTACATAAGCTGACCTGAGTGTCAGAGAGGCCAGCGGCAGGACACAATGTCATCTGTGTGATGTAAGGCCTTTCTCAGTGCCTTTCCCTTCATAAAACAAACTCACTCTGGCTCAATTAACCCAGGAGATCAGAAAACTGCAGAACATGAACAGAACATTGAGTTACGTAACAATCACATACTTGCAGATCGCCACCCGAATGCCCTTTCACTTCTCTCAAAGAAAGCTGTGTTTTCGTGGCCGACGTTAAAAAGGTGCGCGTGCATGCATATGAATGAGCGTTAAGAGAACTGTGAAGTGGACATATGTGTAATGTCCACAATGTAATGTCAAAACTGGTTAAATGTGTAAGAATTTATTTATTTATTTACTCCCGGTGACTAATTACTAGAAAGTAATACACAACCACTGTGACCTTTACATCTTGTGTGTACATAACATTTTGAATAATTCAGCTGTCTGTTATTTTAATAATAAAAGTTATGGTCACCTTTCCTCAGTTTCTTATGCATCTCATCCCAAACCTCAAACTAAGCAATTAGCTTTGCTGCTGTCCACTTATTTATGCACATTTAAGGAAAATCCATAACAACTGCTGGATGGAATTGCCTAGATTTTAAAACACATGTTTATGGGGGCCGAGATAGCTTAACGAGCTGCAGTTTAAGAAAACACATGCAATTACAAAAAATGAAGAAAAGATCTTCATCCGTTTGCATTGTCACACTACTCAAACAAATTAATCAAACGTGCTGCATTTTCTCACAGTGCAAACAACTTAGTAAAATGTACTGATGGACACCGCTGTGCCCAGACTATCGCTCAGTGAAGTTGCAGGTGATCTTTGAAAGTTGAGTTTCTTTTTTTATTTTAAACAAAATAAACTATTTGTTTAAACTATTTGTTTATTTTAAGGGTCACGAAACACCAAAACACATTTTTTGAGCTGTTGACAGTCATATATGTGTCCCACGCTGCTATAAACACTATTAGGACACATATATTTCACTAAAGAGTGAAAATTGTTTGTTTTATTTTATTATTTGCGTTATTTCGAGCAAATTCGTTTTTCCGATTTGAAATCAATTTTTGAAGCTGCGTCACGCCGATGAGATCCATGCGTGTATTCCAGCGTAGAGAGTGGATGTCTGTACCAGCCAGTGCATCGTGACGTCTCTGAGTGTGTGGCATTAAGTCATGAGAAAGACTTGGTTCAAACCAATCAGCGCGCTCTATTGTGTATGCAGCGCAACGTCATTAATATGCATGATAGCTTCAAAGATTGTTTGTACCTGTTGCAGTGTCCAGACGGCAGAGAGACGCCACGCTGTGTTGCCAAAATAAGTGGAAGAAGACGCTTTCTGATGCTACCTACCGAGTGCATCTAAGTTACCGAGAAATGCGTAGGATTTTTTATTTCTCCCTTACGCTGCACGGTATTAACCGCTCCAGCCCTTAGCAGTTTCTCACATCTCGTTTGTCACGGGGGACATGCAGGAACTGTTCCTGGATAAAAGTAAAAGTGCCAAACTGCTGTGAAAATCAACGCATTTCCAAATGGAAACTCCCATTTTTATGCAAACCTTCCATCTTTCCCTCCCCCGACACTCCCACCTAAACAGAGCTGGACACACCCACTTTCCTGAGCTTTTCCAGACTGTAGCTGTGAAAACACCCTGCTGAGACAGGGGGGATTCGTGGCCCTTGAACATCCTGATTCCCTTGGGTCTAAATAACACTAACCTTAATAGCCGGGTCGGTCACGTTTTAGGGTCCCCTTGAAAATTTTTTATTGTGTTCCATGCTATTTAAAAGTGTTGTGAGAAAGTGCAGCATTTAAAAAATATATTTTTTTATATGTTTGCGTTATGAGGATTTGCAGCACATGCACTGTCAAATGGATGAAGATCTTTTCTCACTTTGCTGGCATTTTTTGTAATTGCACGTGTTTTCTTAAATTGCAGCACGTTAAGTTCTCTCTGCCACCATACTTATACACTTAATATACACTTTTATATTCAATGCAAATGCACATACAACTACAATCGAGACACTTTTACAGAATAAATTCCTCGTTGGATATCCAAAATCCAATTTCCAATCTCATCGCACTCCGTATTAATTGTATTAATTGTTATTTTATTAATCCTAAGTGTTCTACATAGAAATAAGAAGAAAGAAATAGAAAAGCTGTAAGTTTAACTGCTTCAAGAACTGTGACATTACAAGTTATATAAGTTAAAATGATAGCTCCTGTGAGGAATGCAGGTGAATTAGACCTGTTTTAAGATTTCAAACGTTTTAAATCTTATAACTTTGAAAAAAAGCATTAATCCTTGAGCAGCTATTCTTTGAGCTGCAAAGCTGTTTAAATAATTTTAAAGTAATTTTAGGCCCTACATTGTCATGACAACGCAGTTGTACAATGGCACATAATTTTACATAAAAGGTTAGTAAGCTATTTTATTTACACTAAAAAAAATCCCCAAATACATTTTAGGTCAAAAGGCTGTACTTCAGACTTTAAAACACTGAATACAAACTTTTATAAAGATCAAATACAAACCTTTACAAACGACTTCCATTAAAGCATCTCCTTGAAAAATGGATTTTAAAGAACTGGCAGTTAATGTTTGTGCAAAACACCATAATTTATCGTCATACTTCACGAAACAGAGCCTTGAAGTTAATTTTAGATTTGCATGAAGACTCACTCACATCAGATGTGATTGTCACTTCTCATTGTGTGTTTCATATCAGTGTGTTATGATGTTATGAAACATATGCCAGTTATAGTGGAGTCGCAGCGAGATCTCTGAGGGCAGGCGCCTCCATTACACTAAATGAATTTGTTTTCGCATGTACTGATAGCACTAAACGCTTCTCACCTCCTAATTGATTTTCTCATTCATCTCCGGGGAATGTTGTTCACAGTCATGGATGCTTCTGAAGGAGCCACGTTTCAAACAAGCAGCAGTGCGGACAATCCACCCCCCCCCCCCCCCCTCCACCCGAAACTAAGACGTTGCCCTCAGAACTAATAATGGGTTTTAGCGCATGCTTCTCCGATTGATCTGCTAAAACTATAAGTGCAAGCAGAACAAATCCCTGTAATGATTGCCTCAGGAGGGGAGCCAGTGCTGCGCTAAGAGTGTGTGTGTGTGTGTGTGTGTGTGTGTGTGTGTGTGTGCTCAAAGCGCCACTCGCACAAATTATCTCCCCACTGTACATCTCCTTACAAACCACTTCTCCGAATCATTCCATCAGCTATTCTCTCCTCTCTCAAGTCCTTTGCAGCTGGAAGGCCAATACTCTTGAGATGTGAAGTTAGCATTGTCATTTTTTTAGAAACTTACTGTTAAACGTTTACAAATACACTCAAAAAGATTTGTCAAACTACATATTTAAAATAAGCTGAATCAACAATGGATAATTGAGTTTTTTTGGGCTATAACTTAATTGTTTTATGCTCAATCTACTTAAATTTGTAAAAACAATCAAGTTAACTTATTTGTGTTTGGACAACATGATGGAATTGTGTGGATTGTAATTGTAGCAGTGGCATTATCACAGTGTAGATCTATAAGCTAGATTATTTTATTTTATTTTATTTACTTTTTGAGAAACAGTCTATATAACATGTAAACATCTTATTCAGATATATGTTATGAAAACAAAACTTTTAGAGAACTGGAAAAAAGTAGAAGTCAACCAGGCCATGGTATAGTACATTTTGGAGTTTTGTAAGAAAACCTGAGGACTAGACGTTTACAGGGCTTCATTTGATGGAGTTCAGAAACAGCCCATATTGAGAATTACTTCATTTAGAGTGGACTTTGTGCTGTGCAACTTGCTGTGCAGATTTTTCTCATACTCGTAAGTGGCAACATTATGCAATAAAGATGTAAAAATAGCACAGTTTAGCTTATTTAAACTTGTGTATTGTTTGTTGCTTTGATCTAATAAACCAGAATAAAATTAAATGTATTACATTCTGATTGTATAATAACCAACTTGATCTAGTGAAATAATTAGATTTTTTTCTGATGGGGTACAGATGCGTCCTCAACCCGTTTTATGGTAATCCAAAATGCCATAATATAGAAGAGAATGGCTTGAAACCTTTGTGCCACCAAGTAAACTGTCAGAAATAAAGGTACAAAAGCTATCACGGTGGTACCTTTTTAAAATGTACACTTTGTAACTAAATGGTCATTATCAATAGTGTATGCTGAGGTGCAGTTGATCCTACAGCTCCTGTCCAACAATAACAAGATTGTTTTTATACTGTTGTTGCTATCAATAACAATATTTGAAGGGTTCAAAATCATAAACCTCGAAGTTCCATCTGGAATTTTCTTCTACAATGAGCATTTTTCTTAACCTCTTATGTGTATGTTCAGTTAAAAGTGATGAAAATAGCCTATTATATGCCATAAAGGGGATGCTGTACTGTCAGTGAGCGCTGTCTTTCGGATGAGATGTTAAACCGAAGTCCAGACTCTCTGTGGTCATTAAAAAAGTCCCATGGCACTTCTCATAAAGAGTAGGGGTGTCCAGTGTCCTGGTTAAATTCCCTGTCGGCCCTTAACCATCATGATCTCTCAATCATCTCCATCAACTGAATTGGCTCTATCACTATCTCTCCACTCCACCATTGCCCTTTGGCTGCCGTCGCATCATCCAAGTGGATGCTGCACACTGGTGCAGGTGTGGAGAGACCCCCCGTCATTACTGTGAAGCGCTTTAGGTTTACTGCATGGCCATACACAATAAATGCGCTATATAAATACACATTACAATACATTACATTACATAAAAGTGAAATTACTGAATCAAGACATGGGAACCTAATAAAAAATTATAATTTTAAAAGAAAATTTCATTACAAGGAAAAAAAAATAATTAGACTATAAGGTTAAGATCATGGTTCACAAAGACATTTTGTAAATTTTCGACCATAAATATATTAAAACATTTCTAATAACTTAATGTGTACAACTTTTAAAAAGCACCTACAGTATATTACCCCTTTTTCAAGATTTGATATAAGTCTGTCTCCAGCATGTGTCTGTAAAGTTTCAGCTCAAAACACCCATCAGATTAGTGATTATACCTATTAATATTGGAATTTTCTGCTTTGAGCACATTGTAGCTGTATTTGTTGCTTGTGTCTTTAATGCTAGTTCTCCCTGCCCACCATTCCCACTTGCCTGTCAGAGTGTGCCCCAATCTCTGCCTCGTCTGCTTCAGTTAAACAGCACAGTGACAGACATGAAGGAAGCAGATCTTATGTAACGTTTGTGAGAAATACTACAGTAAGATCTTTCCCAATGATTATTTGATGTGTTTGTTGTGAAATTAATTCAAGCCTTTCTGCGACATCACACACAATGTCGTTACAGTTCACGCACGCAAACAGAAACTCACACAGCAGACACACACACAGTGCGCTTGTTTATATTTGCAAGGCAAATGTGACAGAATACACGTTAATATCCACTGCGGTATGGATATCCGTTATGCTAATGTACAAAATAAACCTGATTTAAGTCCACAAACCAGGATTGAAGCGTCTTTTTTTATAGTTGTAACTTACTCACATGTGGCTGTGGTGATACAGATGGTAAAATCACTGCAATTAATTTAAAAACATTTTAAAACTCATTCCTGATCACATTTGATGATAATTGAGCTGAACAGATCTTTTAACCCTCTAAGACCGGCGGGAGCGCCCGTGCTCCGGTTTGCGTGCCTCTGTTTAAAAGCCAATAAAAAACGAAAGCATATAGGTAGAGCAATCGTTTTTTTTGCATATGAAATCAGAGATCTAATACTTTCAGATCAAGCCCAAAACAATCTCCTGTTGCAATGTTTTCATTCTTTAATGAGTTTACACAAATAGCCTAAAATGTTTACAACAAAAAAACACTTTATTACATAGCACGCGTTTGCAAATGTGTTTTATAAAGGTTGTTATTGGTTGCTATGTATGTGACGTAATTGCCTCGTGTTCACTGTGAACCTATCAGGTTGTCTCACGTGGTGATGTCACTCAGCGCGCTGTTTGATATACTTAACATGCACGCGCTTTACTATGTATGTGTGTGCACTCTTCTCGTAGCGGTTTCACTTTATCCGTGTCGGAACATCATAATTTCTTTCACACACACATGCACACAACACACACACATTTATGTATGTGTTTACATTTACACATACAGGCACAATATCAGACAAACAGACACACACACTGGCATGAAGTCGTGACCGCACAACAAACAAAAAAATAGTCTGTTCTGGAGTTATAACTCGCTTCAAACAAGGAATTCTCCGACTCATCATCTGCTCAAGATTCTATTGCCAGTAAAGACGAAGCTGACTTTTGTGAAGGATTAGATCCATTCCAAGACATGCTAGTATATACTTTATAAATGCTTTGCTTTTGAGTATTATATGCTCATAAACACTGCTTTGCTTTGAGTATGAATATAAACATAACACAGAATAATCCCGATAGTATGACGCGCTATTTACTCTTATCGATTCACTTTTATGCCTAAAACATCAAACTTTTATACCTTTAAACTTACATTTTTTGCTGTATTGCTGAATCGTGCTTATTATTTTACTTACATTGATGTCGTTTTGAACACTAAAGCCCTCAGAACCCTCACCGATTTGTGGTAATTTGTAGAGATTTTTTTTGTTCATCAATCGAATTGTTCTGTCTACACTGTTTATAAAAATAAGTGTATCTCACAAACGAATTGATGTAATTAGTCCAAATCAGTTTTATATAGTCTCAAAGGGTTTTGTGCATGTTTTTTACATTGACAAGTTTGAGGTTTACATTTGTGTTATTTCTGTATATAGTAAAAACTAAAATAAAAACTAAGCGATTTTTCATTTTTTTTGTGTTTTATTGCACTTTTAAGCTATTTAACTAGTTAATATGGATTTATGACATACATAAACTTAAAGTTGGGGATGTAAGGATTTTATTGATATATGGCATTTGAAAATACTCAAAAGAATGACATCACAGCATGTAAAAATACTAAGATATACCCTGGCGGAATTGTTCTATGGCAGGTCTTAAAGGGTTAATCCCAGTTGCTTTGCGCACATCCTGTCTTGTTGATATGATTATATGTGTTACTACGGAGACATGTTAATACGCAGCTGTCAATCAATTCGGTGGGTGTAGAAACTGCACTCCTATGTCACGTTGCTGTGGGCCTCAAAATGGGAGGGATTTGAATCCTATTTTAATATCAGGAAATTTCAAAGAAGAGTCTTGATGTCTTTATATCACCCTGATATAACTGTGGACACACTATCCCTACACACAGATCTGTCCTAACAGCTTTAAAAAAATGTTTTTCACCATGGTTTCCCTTGAAATGTGATTTTTTTTTTCTTCTTCAGTATTTAGATTTTTCTGAACCCTCAGTTTTCAAATACTGTCATATATTGTCCTGTCCTAATAAACTATATATCAGTGGAAAGCTTGTTTATAGCTTTCAGATGTTGTATAAATCTCTGTTACAAAACATTAACCCTTATGACTGGTTTTCTGGTCTGCTGTCACGTTTCGAGAGTTGAAATAATCCATTTTCAAACTGAACAGCTCTTTTTGCTTTTATAGACTGCATAAGTGACAAGAAACAATGTTAACAGTGAGTAGAAACAGGATTGTAAATAGCAGAAGGCTGTAAAGTGTGTCAGACTCTGAAAAATGTGTTGACCACCACGAGGCCTGTATTTTGTTTTCAAAAAATACATTCATTTAGAGCATTTCTAAACATTTCCAAAATGCTACTTCTCACAAGAATTTGCATTGACTTTCCAGTAAGACCCTATTAAGCGATCTAGTAGTTGTTCTCCCCTGGTGTGCTTCGATACTGTCGGAAACATGCTCTTGTCAAGCAGAAGTGAGGGATCAGTTGTACGTGTTCATGTGTGCGTGAGTTTGAGAGTTGACACATGCCCAGCGGTGTTTGTTTTTCAGGGCATGACTTGACCGCTGCTTGGAATTCAGAGATGAGCTTCAGGGTCTCTGTCATATTATTCCTGTATCACGGCTCTGAGCTTGCAGCTACAGATTTCTGTATTTCAGTTTTTTATGGGGCTGCAAGGCTCCATGTACACGACACAGTCCAAATACTGATCGTTTAAAATAGTTTACAGTAACTATAGTCATGCTTCTACATTAAGGATTGGGTTTGGTGTGCTCCATTTTTTTTATTTTTTTATTTTTTAAGCATTGCACAATTTGGCATTGTATTTTTATAATAAAACAAACAAACAAACAAACAAACAAACAAACAAACAAACAAACAAA
>CAIGQQ010036459.1:919317-955262 GCA_903798035.1 Danio albolineatus | reverse complement strand
TATTTTATTTTATTTTATTTTATTTTATTTTATTTTATTTTATTTTAATGAGGGGGTTGTCTTTTTTTAAAGGGTTGTCTCAGTAAGAGTCCTCATTCCATCATCTGTCCTCTTGAGATACAGGGGAACTGTGACTTCTTGTCATGTCAGAGTGCACTGTGGTATCTTGTTTATTCTCAAGTGTCTGTAGTGTTGTTTACGTGTCACTTGAACCTTCAGATCAGGGCCAGAGCTTGGTGTCTGTTGCAACACATGACCTGTCATGTCACTGCTTGACAATGCTGCAATGACTGACAAATTGTCACAGGCCATTAAGATGGCTTCTAAGGAAAAAAAAAAAAAAAAAAACATACCAAGAGATGGAGTAGATACAATCAGATTCTACCTGGTTCTACTCCATGTTCTGATCACCATTAGGAAAGCCCTTGCATATCACGTTGTTTACAGATTCATTTTGCATGCACACATAGACACACGTACACATGCTCACCGGCCAGTTGAGTATTTATAAGTGTCACTGTGAAGTCTGGCAGTGAGAAAAGTGGCAGCAACTCAAGCTCATGTCTATAAACACATGGACTTCATTATCTGATTAGTCATCGAGCGGCTTTTTTGATTCCTAAATATTTGTCCCTTAGGATAGCTGATTGCATCAACAGTAAACTTATTTTATTCAGGTAAAGGTAAAGTTAATCCTATTATTGTTATTATGCTTCTTCGATGTGTTTTATTTTATTTTATTCATTATCTGAAAGGAACAAACCTTACACCCTTACAAAATGCTACAGAGACCGCATTCATTCATTCATTTTCATTTTCAGCTAAGTCATTTATTAATCTGTGGTTGCCACAGCGGAATGAACCGTCAACTTATCCAGCATATGTTTTACGCAGCGGATGCCCTTCCAGCTGCAACCCATCTGTGGGAAACATTCATACACACTCATTCACACTCATACACTACAGACAATTTAGCCTACCCTATTCACCTATACCACATTTCTTTGGACTTGTGGGGGAAACCGGAACACCCGGAGGAAACCCACGCGACTATAGGGAGAACATGCAAACTCCACACAGAAATGCCATCTGACCCAGCCGAGGCTCGAACAAGCGAGCTTCTTTCTGTGAGGTGATTGTGCTACCCACTACACCAAACAAAATGAACAAACAAACACAGGGTTACAATAAATTTCAATTGACAATTTTGAAATCAGCCCCATCCTTCTTCCTCTCTTCTCAGTTGGGGTGGCGGGCCAAATCAAAGGTTACCATGGGCCAACTTTGGCCCCCGGGCCCTAGTTTGGGCATCTCTGACTTAGAAGATCCTGTTAAAAAGAATGATTCGTTTGCAATTGCGATCACTAATACAGAAATGACATCCATTATTGGGCACAAATGTGTTAAATGAATAATTGTGTCTGCTGGGGTTGTATTTAATGTTGTCGATGTGTTGCTGTCATACCCAGCCATTGTTTCAGTTTGTTTTGTATATACACAATACAGTTTGATTTTTTGATTTATTTATTTATTTTTATTTTTAACAAAAATTATTAAAATTATTATTATTATTAGGGCGCCACGGTGGCGCGTGAGTAGCACGTTCGCCTCACAGCAAGAAGGTCGCTGGTTCGATCCCCGGTTGGGGCAGGTCCCGGTTGGGCCAGTTGGCATTTCTGTGTGGAGTTTGCATGTTCTCCCCGTGGTTGCGTGGGTTTCCTCCGGGTGCTCCGGTTTCCCCCACAGTCCAAAGACATGCGGTACAGGTGAATTGGGTAAGCTACATTGTCCATAGTGTATGTGTGTGAATGAGAATGTATGGATGTGTTTCCCAGAGATGGGTTGTGGCTGGAAGGGCATCCGCTGCGTAAAACAAATGCCGGATAAGTTGGCGGTTCATTCCGCTGTGGCGACCCCGGATTAATAAAGGGACTAAGCCGAAAAAGAAAATGAATGAATTATTATTATTTTTATTTATTTATTTTTCACTTTTGTTAACTATAATAACCTTGATTTGAAATGACAAAGATGTCAAAGATATTTGCCACAACCACCCCATCTTTCACTCTCTCTCTCTTAAATGAGATAATAGGCCAAATCAAAGGTTAGAGGCAACTTTGGCCCGTAGACTCTAGTTTTGGAACCTTTTTTATTATTATTATTACTTTGCAAAAATTCTCCAACATTGTCTCAAGTTCCTCTCTGCATGTCATCAGTTCCAGGAAAAAAAAGATCTGGCTCATTGACATGCATTTTATTGTTGCATTTGGAAAAAGCACTGCTGAGGAAGGTCCCTTTGTACCTGTTCCCATTGACATCCCGTGTCTCCATCGGACTGTAGTCTCTTTGATCCGCATTGATCCCCCGGCTCACTGTTTTCCTTCTCACCGAAGAGGTCGGGGTTGAGGTTAAGCTGTGCTTTATTCTTCTCACAAACACTATCCAGGCATTACAATAGAGTCTGCAGCAAGGGTCAGAAAGTACGACAGACCTCAAGTGTTGGGCTGTATTGTTTCCTCTTGCCCTGGTCTCTGCTGTGAAACTGTTCTTTTCAACCTTTGCCAGAGAGTTCAGGTGTGTTGGAAGCATTACTGTTTGATAATATCCTCTGTCCTTGCACTCTTCTCTTTTTTCCTTACTGTAGGTAGGTTTGAATGTGAGCAGAAGGATGGGAAATTGAGGGTTGTGGTTCCGCAGGATCAATGGAGAAGCTCGGTAAAGAAGTTCTGCCGCGTGGTGCGGCTAGACGATGTTAGAGCATGATTGTGCGTGGGCTCTTTGGGCTCGTCTCTGAGGGGAAAACGTAAAGCCTACATCAGTCAGAAGCAGCCAAACGGCATACACAGATTCAGCTACAAACAGCAGCAATGGCACCCACAAAAAAGACCAACAGTAGATGCTGTGTTGAAATAGTTCAAATAGCATTTCATTCGATTTCAGAGCAGCTGTGATGGTAAAACAACAGCTATTACAGAGTTCAGCCAGTGAGATATTCTTTCTTTTTGTTTTTCCTTCTCTTTCTGTTCTTTCCTTTTTATTATTTATTATTTGTTATTATTTAATTTTTATAATTTTTTTCTCTCTATTTACCTTGGACGCATAATTAAAAAGCCCCATAAGATTTTCTGCAACGCTGTGAAAATAGTATTTATAACATGCAAAGCCTTTTTTTTTTTTTGACCATCCTGGGATTATATTTTTATAAAAAATAAATTAGTAATTATTAATAATTATAAAAAAATGCTATTTGTGATAAACTATCAATTAGAGCATAAGGGCTATTAACCCAAGCAGAATCAAAAGTCAATGTCCATTGGTGTGACTGGCCAACATCCATATACCCTTCTCCCTTCTTCACAGCATTGCTGCATCAGAAATCACATAATCTCCCTATTATGAGGAAAAAACACTGTACATGAGCTGAGTTCATAGTAGTTTGTTTTGATGCTCGAGATGGTAAATGTTGTGATAAGCCATTATGTGTTTGAGTGCAACTCAGATCTCAAGGCAGAAAAAGAAACAAAGTTCAATGATTGACGTAGTCTGCTTCCTTCTGGTAATTGCTTTTACCAGCCCAGGCTCATTGAAAACATGTGCTTCAGCCTACATTTGTACAAAATATAAAATACGTTACTTAAAATATGTTTCACTACATGTTTCAGATGACAAATCTACTAGAGGGTGCTGTCTGCATTTTTTCAAATGTTGAATATAGGTACGTTGTGTGGTGATATGTTGTGTTGAACATTTCAGCTAGATGTCTTTCTTGGACACATCCACAAGAAGGTGAAGCTTGTTGTAAGGATCACCTAGTGAATCACTGACCTGAACCCTTCCCTAAACTCAACCAATAGTGTTTTCAAAATGTAGGCCAGTGACGATGACAAGATTTGATACCCACAGTTGTAAGCTCAGTGTTTGGTGGCAGAGGCAGCACTCCATCCATCTTTTTTCATACACATGTTGGGATATATCATTAGAAGAAAAAAAAAAAGTCATGTCAAATTTCAGATAAAACACTAATGCACTTCATTTATAAAATCAGTTGTCAGAATCAGAATCAGAAAGAGCTTTATTGCCAGGTATGTTCACACATACGAGGAATTTGTTTTCGTGACAGAGCTTCTACAGTCCAACAGAATGACAGAGACAGGACAAAAAACAGATAATAAATATATTAAAAAAATAGAAGTAAGAGTTAAATGCAAATATACAAATTGACAAGTGTATGTACAGGCGTATTACTATATACAACATTATATGTGCAGCTGTTATGTGCAAATTGGCATGTAAAGTGTGTTGTTAAATAAGTGTATGTGTGTGTAAAAAGTGTATTTGTTATGTGCAAATTGGCATGTAAAGTGTGTTGTTAAATAAGTGTATGTGTGTGTAAAAAGTGTATAGCAAGTAGTGATGTTGGTTCCACGATTATTATCATCAAGTGTTCATGAGATGGATTGCCTGAGGGAAGAAAATGTTTCTGTGTCGGGCTGTTCTGGTCTGCAGTGCTCTGTAGCGTCGACCAGAGGGTAACAGTTCAAAGAGGCAGTGTGCTGAGTGTGAGGGGTCCAGAGTGATTTTGGCAGCCCTTCTGCTCGCTCTGGATAAGTACAGTTCTTGGAGAGTAGGGAGGGTTGTACCAATGATTCACTCAGCAGTCCGAACTGTTCGACGTAGTCTTTGAATGTCAGTTTTGGTAGCTGAGCTAAACCAGACAGTTATTGAAGTGCAGATGACTGATTCAATGATGGAGGTGTAGAACTGTTTCAGAAGCTCCTTCCGGAGGTTGAACTTCCTCAGCTGACGAAGAAAGTACAAAGAAAGTACAGCCAGTAAAGGGGATTTGTAGAAATATTGCACACAATGGTCTCACAGTCGCAATCCCACACATCAGTTATATTTTAGTCTGTTTTCTTAATGATCTGATGTGCAACAAATTTATTACCGAATAAAAAAAAATAAAAAAAATTGTCAAATTTTACGCACAAGTTAAATTGTTGCCTTCACATACTGTAGAAACTGTCCAATACTGCACAAAATCATTCAAAACCCCTATAACTTGCTTATCTTCTCATAACGAATGTGCACACAAATACAATACATTCAGGAGTGTCAACTCAGTGTCAACCTGCGATATGAAATTCATTCATAGGAGAGCACAGAAAAAATTACAAGGATGTGCTAATGTCTGCAATGATGAAAGTTACAGCAAACGCGAGGCAAATGTATTCGATTACAAATAGTAGACATGGTTAAGTATGTTTTTTTGGTATTTATTTAATGTTGAATTCTTTATTCATTGATAATATGCATCTGTAAATATCATTAGTGTGAAAAGGAACAAGAGTTGTTCACGTCATACTGGCTCATCCTTAATTATTTTAACTTCTTTAAAATATATGTATATAAAATATATAAAATTAAATCAAGTGGAAATAAAAAAAAAATCGACTTTCACAGCAATATTTACATAAACGATAAGGATTTTTATTGAAGTTTGCAAGTAAAATGGAGGACATTCAAGATTGGTTTGTATGAATGATATTTTATGATATCATCATGCAGTCAAAGTACATCCAGATCACTGCCAACCAAAATAGACATTCATTCAATCACTTTCCATCCGCTTAGTCCCTTTATTCGTCAGGGGTCACCACAGCGGAGTGAACCTACAACTATTCCAGCATATGTTTTACACAGCGGATGCTCTTCCAGATGCAACCCAGTAATGGGAAACACCCATACACTCAAACACTACAGCCAATTCAGCTTATTCAGTTCACCTATAGCGCATGTGTTTGGACTGTGAGGGAAACCGGAGCACCCAGAGGAAGCACACGCCAACACAGGGAGAACATGCAAACTCCACACAGAAATGCCAACTGACCCAGCCAGGGCTCGAACCAGCGACCTGCTTGTCCACCAAAATAAATAAAGAATACATTGTATGTTCTTAATACTTTGAAATGAGCCGTCTGTAATAAAGGGTCAGTGAAATGAAGATCCATTTGCAGCCTTTTTATATTAAACATGAGTAAAATAAACAGGCAGGATCAGATCGCAACAGATTAGAGCGATGGAGTTAAAGAACAGATCGATGTAGATAAACAGGCAAACAGCCAGACAAATGTTTAATTACATTTGTTTTGTGGTTTTACAAAAATTTTGACTAGCTTTTACTTGCTTATTTTCTTTTTTATTATTATTATTATTTTCAGCGTATGGTTTTAACTTGGATTACATAAACTTATGTAGTTTTACCAGTTTCATTTCATGACCCCCATAACTTTCGCATTTGGGATGACCCCTTACATATTTCTTCTAAAATATATATGTATGTACTATTATTTTGTTTAGTGTACCGCAAGGGTTTACCGAAAGAGAACTTGAGCATCATGAGAATTTTAATTCAGCCAGCCATTTGATTTACCATGTTCATAAGAATCATTATAGTTAACCTCAACCCGCTAGTTATCTCATTACGCTATACTCTGCAGATAGTTTGCATCACAGGCTAATGTCGAACTGTGTAATGTCCAACGCTATTTTGATCACCGCATGGCAGAGGTTTGGTCATTTGCACCTCAACACCGGTGTCAAATGCTGTTACGTTTTCAACAAATATAGCAAACAATTTTATTTATTGCGCAATTTATTATCACTTAAATGCGGCCAACAACAGGCTATATATGGGTTGAAACCATTACAGTCTCTTTTACTGTGAATATTTCGATCAGTGTGTTTCAGCATAATCTCCCGCATTTGGAAATAACACAAATAAACCCAAGTTGGGAAGTAGTTGAAAAAAGTTCATGGAGTTTTTAGAGTCAAAATAGACAGCAGCGACCCTGCAGCTAAATGCCTAAACTGGTAAACAACACTGACTATGTAAATATGTCTGTCTCAGAGACAAGTTGAACACACTCATAAAAAAAGTAAGTTATTTTAATAATTTGGCTCAGGCTGTGGTGCAGCAGTTAGCGCGTGTGCTCCTGGAGCTGTCAATAAATGCATTAGAAGTCATCAATATTGTCAGGTTGTTAATGTTGCTGGTACGACAGCTTTCACCACGTCAGTGAAAGCTGAACTGCTGTCATGCTCCCTGGCAGCTTTGATAGATCTGACAACTCCCCGTTCTACATAGCTTTGGTGATGCATTATGTTTTTATTTAAATTTATATGAGGGTAGCAACTGGTGGTTGTTTGCTTCTAACTATGGAAAGGCAAGTGTCTTGTGAGAATTATGGGATTATATCAAATTACAGCCTCTTATTTGTCACCTTGGCACGTTCTAGAGAACTCGAGGAATGATTAGCACCATCTATGGTTTTGATGCCTGCCAATACTCATGGGGATATCTGAAAATATTCACCTTTAAAAGGGAAACAAACACACAAACAAAAATAACAAACTAACAAACAAACACGTACAGATTTTGTAAATTATTAAAGGATCAGCTTCCCAAAAAATTACATTTCTGTCATTATTTACTCTTCACTTGTTCCAAAACAGTTTGAGGTTTTTTTATGTCTAGTTGAGCACAAAAGAAGATATTTTGAAGAATGTTGGAAACCTGTAACTACTGACTTTCATAGTAGGAAAAACAAATAATATAGAAATCAATGGTTTCAGGTTTCCAACATTCTTCAAAAATAAATTATTTTGTGTTCAACTGAGTGTGTTCAGCCAAGGGTGATGATGTCAGAAATTTTATTATTGGGTGAACTATCCCCTAACACTTGAAAATATACATTACAATGGGATTGCTAAGCAAACCAGGACCAGAGTAGTCTTCTTTGTCCAGATCAAATAAACCATTTGAACTGAGACACAGTGTGAACACAAGTTTTGTGTAAGGAAACTGACTAAAATTTTAGTTGAAGTGAAACTTGATTATTAACTCTCTTTAGTATATTAATGACAATGGAATCATACATAGTTTTCAGAGCACAGCCGTTTATTAAATCCAGTTGACGAAGCAGGTCTGAATGATTTGTTCACAAACAAACTGATGGCATCCTCAGTTCTAACTTGGAAATTTTAGTCTGGAGCAAACATACTTGAAGAACTGAAAAAGTGTGAACAACTATTAACACATCAGAATTGTGTAAGGAACTGAGCAACATTTATATTGCACTAGGGTTGAGCAGTTAATCCAAAAACAGTTTCAGTTTCGGCCTCAAACGATGATGAAAATACATTTATTGAGATATAGAAACAATTATTGAGAAAGTAAAGCAGTTCTCACAGTGAGAAGTACTGCTTTATTTTACATTTGATTATTAATTTCTGAATGCTTTACACTTACATAAAAATCTTAAGTTTGATTCTTTTCATTCTACTGCGTTAATTCTTTGCTTTTTCTGTTAATGACAGTTTATTAATTGTCAATAGGTTTGAGGACTTTTTATTAATATAAATATTATTAATTCATATAAATAATTTATATCCTGTAAAAAAATGTTGCCAGTACAACAAAATAAAATAAAATAAAAATAAATCAAAAGGCACCACGGTGGCGTAGTACTGTAAGTAGCACGTTCGCCTCACAGCAAGTAGGTCGCTGGTTCGAGCCTCGGCTGGGTCAGTTGGCATTTCTGTGTGGAGTTTGCATGTTCTCCCTGTGGTTGCGTGGGCTTCCTTCGGGTGCTCCAGTTTCCCCCACAAGTCCAAAGACATGTGGTACAGGTGAATTGGGTAGGCAAATGGCATCCACTGTGTGAAACAAATGCTGGATAAGTTGGTGGTTCGTTTCGCTGTGGCGACCCCGGATTAATAAAGGGACTAAGCCGAAAAGAAAATGATTGAATAAAAATAAATCAATAATACAAATAATTTTTGTTGTTGTTTTTTTGTCCAGTATTATTTAGCATTATTACATCAGTGCACAGTTAAGCTGTATTATAAATCCTTAAACAGCAATATTACTTAATTTTACATAGACATTTTTGGCAAAATTAGCATTTGCTTCATTAGAGAACAGTTCTGATGTGAGATTGTCCTAACTAAATTGTATTAAAATGTTGGAAGATGTGTTTTTTTTTTCTCATAAACTTCCAAAGTGCTGTTCACAAAAGTGCCCTTCTTAAGTTTGTGGTGGAAAAAACTAAACAAAAGCGACACTTTAAGTTGACTGTTGACTTTAATAGTTCTAAAAAGCAGTTCTATTTACAATCATATAATCAACTCATAATCATGTTAAATAATCGTAATTACAAGATTGACCAAAACAATTATGATTGTGATTTTTGCCATAATCGAATGGCCCCGCATTGATCTGAAACTTTATGAACTCTTCCTGGCAAGTTTGTGAGGGTTGAATTACCAAAAAAATAAAAAAATAAATAAATACAAAAATCATGAGCCATAGGATTTAGTTGATAAAACTGAATAATTGATCCTCGAAAAACACACTAATTTAGTTCTCATTTCTAATTTGGAATATCGTGCATTCATTCATTTGATCAGCATTTATTTGTTGTGACAGAATTTACTTTTTTTTTTTTTTTTTGAGTGAGTGAGTGAACTTTACATACACAGATTTTCTGATGTAATAATCAGATCTGACACACTCTTGGGAGCTTGAAATGCAGTTTTCCTTTGCAAAGTCCAATGCTAAGAACAAAAAGCGGGAGAAGGCTCCAATGCACAAGGGGATTTGGTCCCTGATGAAAAGAACCCACAATCCACCCCTCATCTCTGTCATGCATAAAAACAACTGTATTTTTTATAGCAGGAATGTAACACTGGAATTCAGACACCACTACAATTCCTCACACATTGTGGATATTCCGGATGCAATGGGACCTGTGCGTCTCAGTGCAGTATAATAAACCGGCTTTGTTATTGTTTTGTTTTTTTCAGATTTCTCAACTCCAGAAACATGTGGGGTGGACATAATGATGGTGACCAGCAAGGTCATGTGAGTGCACGAATGGAGACCAGCTTACCCATGGGTACAACCAGCATTTCTATATCCCAGCAGCAGGCTCCGAAAAAGTTTGCTCCTGTTGTGGCTCCCAAGCCCAAGTTCAACCCTTATAAACATCCCGGGGATGCAACACATGAGGGTAAGATTGATAGCCTTGACTCTTCAATTATTAGCGTTTGTAGAAATTTGCATGTGGCCGTGGTCGGAGCACATGTACAGGTTCGAAAAACACTTTTTTTCACCACTGGAGGATCAGAACTGGGAAATCAAAATACAGAGAAAAGGTGCAGCAAATTGAATTACACAGACTAAAACGTAGCATTTAAAGAAAAACTCAAGGATGTAAAAGTGGCTGGAAATGTCCAAGGATGTTACTGTAGTTGGACTGCAGGACACAAGGACTCTTGGTCTGCCTTGCATCATACTAAAAAAAAGTCTGGTCTGGCTCTTTGAAGCTGTTCGCCTCTGCAATGACATTTTATTTTGGAGGACAGGTGACCATATGAGCGTGAAAGTTCACCACTGGTGGCCATTTATATGCTTGGGCTATCTTGGGACTTTGAAAAGACGTCTGCAAAAAAACTTTCAGTTTGTTGCGTGCTTGGATTTTTGGCTTTGTGGTATAATAAGACAGCAGATTAATCTTCAGTATAAGATGAGAGATACAAAAACAAAACAAAAACAAGATTAGCAATGGTCAGTAGTTTATGACTCTTATTAAGATATTGGATGTTTATTCGTACTTATAGAGTACATGTTCTTCATGATCTTATTCTGCATCCCTAATCCTATCCGATACCTAAACTATATTAAAATAAAAACTATTAATAAGCAGATAATTAGGATTTTACTGAGCTAAAGGTCATAATGGTTGTTAATAGTGATAATCGTACCAAATGTGTTATAAATATAGCGGTCTCTAATAAATAAATATTTTTAACTGAACAAAAATCAGGTCAGTAACTCAAATTATTATGTTCACATAACAACTCAGCCAAATTAGTACACTGTTTGCCTTAAATTGTTGAGCTGAATCTAATTAACCTTTTGAGTTCATTGAACTTATTTCAAGTTACACTGACTTAAAACGGCTTGCGTAACTTATAAAATTAAGTTAGAACATGATTAACTTAGTTTAATAAGTTATAATTACCTAAAAACATATGCTAATATGTTCTAAAACATAGGACTAATTGATCATATAATTTTTTACAGTGTAGCTTGAGTTAAAAGTCATAGTTAATGGTTTGTTAATAGTGATAATTGTACCAAATTTATAATAAGCATAGCTATATCTAAATATATAAATAGTTTAACTGAACTTAAATCAAGTTCGGAATTCAAATGATTAAGTTCATGCAATAACTCAGCCAACTCAACCAACTAAGTTAAATTTAATACATTTAAAGTAGTTTAGTTTGCAATATAATGCAATGTATTTGTGTCATTTTGTGTCAAAGGGGTGTGTGTTAAAATGATTCAAAAGTTAATTGGTTGTTACCACTAATTTAAAATAGTTAAACCGTTAAATAGGTTATTTTCTAACTTTTTTCTTTCTTTCAAATATGTCTTGGTGAAAAATTGGAAAAATAAAGTTATTAGCTAAATTAAAAAGTTGCGCTTTTAATTTTCCATTTCGTTACATTTAACAAGACTTGCATTTAACATGAATTAAATTGTCAGAAATATTTCCTTGTTTTACTGTATTAACTCCTCTTTTAAATGCGTTAAACTGTGCATTCAGTCTCAAAATAAATTAAATGTATTTTAGTCAAGTAAAACGAGTTTGATTTTTCACGTGAAACTGTGCAGGGGAGAAGACAGTCAGTGGAGTATATTGCTAAATATTTAGCAATGTATGCATGTGCTTTACAGCATAGAATTTATTGAAATAGAAGTAAAGTAACATTCATTTCAAGTTCATTCATTCATTCATTTTCTTGTCGGCTTAGTCCCTTTATTAATCTGGGGTCGCCACAGCAAAATCAACCACCAACTTATCCAGCATATTTTTTACGCAGCGAATGCCCTTCCAGCCGCAACCCATCTCTGGGAAACATCCATGCACACACATTCACACGCATACACTACGGACAATTTAGCCTTAACAATTCACCTGTACCACATGTCTTTGGACTTGTGGGGGAAACCGGAGCACCCGGAGGAAACCCACGCAACCACGGAGAGAACATGCAAACTCCACACAGAAATGCCAACTGACCCAGCCGGGGCTCGAACCAGCGACCTTCTTGCTGTGAGGCGAACGTGCTACTCACTATGCCACCGTGGCGCCTCATTTCAAGTTAATTAAAAAAAAATAGTTTTAATTAGTCTTGCATTTTATTTCCTAATTAGTTTTGCATTTTATTTATTTAGCTGAGTAAAAGATTATTCATAAAGTTCATCATTGAAGATTTCAGAAAGCATTTGTAAAAGTCTTGTCTCGTCTCATTCTCGTGAAGAATAAACGTCCGGAGGAGTAAGCGTTTCGTTACACCCCTATTTATTAATGTATTATTTAGTGGATTACATAACTTCACTTTTAAACAAAAATATTGTAAGTCAAACCAATTTGAAAAGTGATTTCCAAATTAATCAGTTTTTAATTTATTCCTTCAGTTCATTTTCAAAATGAAAGTTATATCGTTCAAAATAAGCACACAGTCTTAACATTTGATTATTAGCCTTTATATTGCATTTCTTTAATTGATTTGATAAATTAGTTTCTCTCTTCGAATGAATTTAAAAATCACCTGGTGTAAACCAGAAGTTGATGTGACTTTTATTTTAGCATGTTGATGTTCTTCCAACTGAAATGGAATATTGAGTAGGTGGCTGGGCTTCCTTTTTTGCACATCATTCCTTTCTAGCAAACTAACGGTAAGAGGGGTGTGGTTAAAAAAAACAAAAATTAGTCTGAAACCATTAAACTGACATCAATAGAGAAGGACCACAACTCCAAACACAGAAACAAATCAGACTTTGATTAAAGACTATCAAAACAAACATTTTCTTTTTTTTTTTTTTTAAGGCAGATTAACTTATACATTGTTCACCTAAATAATGTCAATGTGCACTAGCTAATTAAACATTTAAACATTTTGATTTCACACAGACTTAACCCCTAATCTTTTTTAATTTTATTTTTTGTCTGAAAGTAACCAAACCATGTTTATTAAATTAAGCAATATTCATCAAAATCATCATCATCACTGTACAAAATGCTAGGTTCCACACAGTCGATTTGTGGTGGGGCAACATAAAGGGATAAAGTTCACTTATTTGTTTTTACAAATTGAATTTACTTACAATTGAAAGTGGATTGAACATAAAACAATTAAGTTGTCCCTTCAAAACCCTCAAGAGTTGTGTTGTTTTAGCTCCTTTTAAATAAGTAGTTTGAACAAACACCAAACATTTTTTTTGAGGGCATGACATTAGCACTTCATTAGTGAGTGAATGTACTGTATGTGTGTGTTTTTCTTGTGTAATGGCTTCACGTGATGTCTCATCAGGACTATATCACTGCTGTATGTGAGACGAGGCACGCTGGCAACGTGCGTGTGTGAGGCCGCAGGGACCGTGTATATGGGACTCACTGTTGGCTTGCGTCCAGGTGTTCAGTAGCATGTGATGTTCACATTCACTGGAGGTCTTGGGTGGCACATTCCATTAGAGCAACATGGCCCCAGTGTCACTGTTCAGCCCCGATGGGCGCCAGGTGCCAAGAATGTGTCCATCTGCAGTGCCAGCTCTTCTTCTGCCCACCGCTCCGGCTAATGCTCTTCTCATTGTCCCCATCTCTCTAATGATATTGCTCTATTTGTTTCAGTTTGCTTGAATGGCATTTTTCTAGTTGCTGTCCTTTACATTAAGAGTGCCGCTGTTTAGATAAATAACATGGTTTTTAATTGGTGCTATTTATTTTAGCATTCGGCTTTTATTGGCAGTTTTTAATACACTGTAGTGCAACAGTGGTGAAGTAAAATCTTTAGTTTTCTTCAAACAGGAATTGATAAATAAAAAAAAACCTGGTGGACCTTTAAGGCAAGACACTGCAGGTCATTAAGGCAAAAATGCAACTAATAGTTATCTCTATACTTTCAAAGATTGATTGCATTAAGAACCTCAAAACACAAAAAGATATTACATCACGTTTTCTGAAATGTTCTTATTTAAATATACAATTGAGGCGGTATTTAATTAAACATGCTAATTTGGATGCATTTCTAGAACCCAAATCTAATTTTTTATTTTTTTTTCATATTAGATAAACATTTTGACAGAATTGTTTTGTTTACACATTTTAAGATATAGTTTCAAGAGTTCACACTTAGCTGATGATTTGATATAAGCTTGTTTGGCATGCTGTCCCGGGAGAGAGCCCTGAGCTCAAGGGATCCTCGAGCCCAGGGCTCCCTCCCGTTCGTAGAGCGAGAGGGGAGCTTGAGCTTAGGTAGCTCTCAAACTCCCCACTGCAGCAGCTAAGGGAGACACCCGAGGAGGAAGGGAGTTAGACCAGAGCCTGAGTTGTTTAATCTGTTATGAATTATGTATATCTTTGGATGGTGGGAGAAAAACGGAGGGCCTGGGGGAAACCCACGCGAATACAGGGAGAATATACAAACTCCGCACAGAAACACCCACCAGCCTGGCGAGGACCAGGCTGGCAGGGTTCTTGCTGTGGGGCGACAGTGCTAGTCACTGAGCCGCCGTGCCGCCCGATCTAAGAAAAGGAGGAGAAGGGGGAGGAAAGGAGGGTTTTCTTTTATACGAAGATAGCTTTGGACTGGAACTGTGGTTATTTATAGTAGAAGGGGAACCATATGATTGGGAGATCGTGATTAGATAATGTGCGGCCAGCCGTGGTAAATCATAAGCACGGTATCCTCTCGAAATTAGTTTGTAAACAAACTTCACTTAGAATGTAAATATGAATAAACCTGGACAGTAAAAACTGTACAATTGAAGTCAAATTGTTATCCCTTCTGTGAAATTTTAATTCTTTAAAAAATATTTCCCAAGTGATGCTTAAAGGAGATAATTTTTTTCAACACATTTCTAAACATAATAATTTTATTTTCATAACTAATTTCTGATAATAGCACATAATGTTTTAAAAGTTATAACACAAGATACCTGTATTCAGTTTAAAGTGCACTTTAAAAACTGAACTATGTTTTTATGTTAACTGGGTAAGTTAGGTTAAAGTTATTGGATAACAGTGGTCTGTTCTGTAGAAGGGGGCTTATTAGCCCCCTGTCTTAAGGGGCTAATAATATTAATCTTAAATAGTTTTAAAATAAAATCAATACTGCTTTTATACCAATTAGACTAAAAGAAATAAGACTTTTCCCAGAAGAAGAAAAAAAGGCAAATACTGTGAGAATTCCCTTGGACTGTTATACATCACTTAGGAAATGTTTGAAAAATAATAAAAACAATTTACTGAAGGACTAATAATATTATGGCTCAATTCAGGAGAAAACAAAACCCTTTAAATGTCCTCTAATCCCTAAAAAATATATTTTTATATTTATTTTTAAAAAGATGGTTTCTAAAACGTCTGTTGTAATTGTAAAAGCGACAGACACAAACCGATAAGGTGCACACTTGTTTGAAGTGTTAAAACACGTTCAATTTAATTTAGGGTGTAAAAAACAAACTTTATGATAAGACAAAATATTAAAATTGAAAAAAAAAGCCTGAAGTGTGTTGTTGTGAGGGGTCAGGCCTGTTGTGAACTTGGAGTTTGTTAATCAGTATTAAAGCATTTGATGAACCTATCTTTTTACATTGAATTTTACATTTACAATTGAATTTAATACATTGTAAAGCCTTTCATACTCAATTTCCATATTAGAAAGTCACAGGAAGCAAAGGGTGCCAAAAGAGATTTTTTTTTTTGTTCTGCATGACCATCAATATACTGTCGTGGAACAGCAGAAGTGTGGGAAAATGCAGGACGTGTAAGGACGAGATATATCTGACAGCGTAAATATTGATTTACATTAATTGGACAGCCTATTTTACGGTGACTGGCTATTACCATGCTTTAAATCACCAGTTAGCTTGTTATTTATAACCGGCACTGAACCTCCTCAAATTTAAATGATACGATATAATTTACCCATTCGACTTGCTAATTATAATAGGCTGACACCTAACTGTGCTTAAATAGTGATTGTTTCATTATTAGACAAGACAATCTTTTTTCAGCATCTTGAATTTGTATTAATGTTCAGTGTAACAGCTCTGAGTATGATGTACTCTTGGTGTACAGTAGCTGATCATTTTAAATCCACACTGGTTCCTTTGCCCCGTGTACACTGTCATCATCAGATACTGCTTTCGTTTCAATGGCCGACTGTAAGTTTCACTATTGCTAAACATCATTGCTCAATGTACGTTTTGTTTAGGCCTCTTTATCGTGACTGTAATTTCAGAGAAGAAGAGAGTAATAGGCTATGTATAACATTTTACATGAAGGAGACTTCTTGCATTTTGCATGATGCAGGATTCTGGAACGCTCACCCTACTTCACCCGCTTCAGTTGATGTAATTGAGTTGGTCTCTGTAAACGCTGAAAATGCTTTCATAAGAATTCTCATACAGTAGTTTACTCAGTGTAAATTTGCTGTTATTTAACTCACCCTCAAGCCATTTAAAAAGTACTTTAAAACAGAATAGAAAAGTAAATAAGCAAGTTTGGATGCACCTTTTGAAAATGCTAAAGGAAAACCAAATGGGGGAAAATATTTGTTTACTTTACCAGTGCATCTGAAAAAAGGGGTTTTACACTTGCTCGAGGTGGTTTTAGACAAAGGGTTAATGCGAACAGTGGGAGATGACTCATAGTGAATGTTACACCCACTTGACTCATCAGCTGTCTACATTTTGCTTGCTTTGTTTACTGTTACAGTAGTTGCTAGGTTACCAATACTACTACAAGCCACTCTAACAACCTAACCTTTGTGTGAGGTTGGGGATTTTTTCTTCCACTCTTTGGTGGCTTCTTTTTTGGTGACAGCTTTCTCTGTTTTTAGGTGACATCTTATTTTGATACATATTTTAAGGAAAACAATACCCTTTGGGCAAATTTGCTACCTTTTAGTTATGTTAGTGGTTGTTTTTGTCCCATTGACTTTGCAATTTTTTTGATTGCAAAGCCATGGGACCATATAATTATACTTTCTTGATTGGTGGTTTTCCCTGTTGGAAGAAGGTACGATTAGTCATTTTACTGTTGATCAACAGTTGCTGTGCAAAAAAAAGCTTCTGGCTTTTATATTTTTTTTATTTGCAGTATAGTGTGTTTGTGAGTGAGAGAGAGAGACCTTACCTTACCTTGATATGTCTGAGAAAATCAAAATAAGCACTTCAGCTTTTTGAACATAGTAAACATAGTAAGTGTATTTACGCATACACACTATAAATTTCTATTTTGCTCCATATAAAAAACAGAAACTTTTTTTGCACAGGTCTTTCTAAAGGGTTAATGCTGCCAACTGACGATCAAATGACAAAATATATATATCTTCCCAATAGGGAAAACCACCAACAATCAAGAATGCATGATTATAAGGTATTACAGTCAATGGAGCAAAAACAGCCACTAACATAACGAAAGTGTAGTACATTTGAACAATAAACAAGGGTTAACGGAAATGTACCTAATTCGCATTTGGGATTTTGATTTTATTTTATTTATTTTTATTTTTGTGAATTATTATTATTATTTTTTTTCTCATTAGGTTGGAAATCTGGCTACTGACTTACAGTTCTCCTGTCCCTGCTTAGAAAGAATGGCAAGAAAGTGCAGATGTGTTGTGTACAATGAGTAAACAAGCTGTTTCTAACTTAAATGTGAACAAGTATTTAATCAGATTCATTAACCCCTAAAATGAAGAAAAACTGTGAAATGCTCGCCTAACTCTACAGACATGACTTTACTGTACATTTTCCTCTGCCTTAAGTTTACTTCACATTTCAGCTTTATTTTGAAAGGGCCTAACAGTTGTCAAAAAACAAATAGCAATGTATTACTTTTCATTAAAGCATCTAATTCATTTAGTTACTTTTAAATATACAGTAATTTTTAAACTTTTTTTTAAAATCACACAAATAATTACTCAATTAGCTGAATTATTCAACACAAGCTCATTGTAAAAGATACCCCAGTATGCATTTCTGGAGCGCGCAAATTAAGTAGCCAGTTCTACTGTACGTATGGCTGCGTTTCCACTTTTAAACGAACGATGCGGGGTAGTATGACACCGCTGACAGCTTCTGTTTATTTTCGCGCTACCAGCTGACTGCTTACCTGAGTGTGGACTGCTTTTCCACTGTTACCAGTTTGCCCAGTAGCTCGCCATGTACATCAGTGGACTTAAGATAGAGAAAAGTTGATCGCGACAAGAGGGGCGGTCAGTCAGGCGACAACAGCCTCTGGTGGATTTATTCGAGAACAGCAGACGCGAATGGCTAATGGCTCTCGCAAGAGAAATTTTAAATCTGAAAAAGCATACACAGCGGCCTCTGATGGATTTGCAAAAACAAAAACTGCAAAAAAAAAAAAAAAACAAACAAACAAAAAAAACATACCTCCTGGGATGTATTTTGTGATCTCTGGAAATGTATATAGGGCAAGGGTGACCAACCCTGCTCCTGGGGATCTACCGTCCTGCAGATTTCAGTTACAACCCATATCAAACACACCTGCCTGTAATTATCAAGTGCTGTTCAGGTCTTGATTAATTGGTTCAGGTGTGTTTGATCAGGGTTGGAGCTGAACTCAGCTGAAAGGTAGATCTCCAGGAGCAGGGTTGCGCACTCCTGATATAGGGGTATGTATCAATAATGATTCTTGGTTGGAATTATTATATATTTTTTGACTTTCCAGAAAAAAAGAGAACACATAAATAAATAAACAAACAAACAAACAAACAAACAAACAAATAAATAAATATATATATATATATATATAAATAAATAAATAAATAAATAAATAAATAAATGTCACATAGGAAAAACCCATAATTAATATAGCAAATATTAATGTTAACGCTATGTTTATATTATTATCCTACAGTATGTGTATGTATGTGTGTATGTATGTAAATACAGTATAAGTTTTGTTTTTATTTGTGGTGAGAAGGAGTTTGCTTTATTTAATTTGCATAAACAATAAACAAGTTTTGCACCCAAAATGTGATGATAAAATTCATTAAACTGGTGCTTTTATTTTTTTGTAGATACATCATGACCTTAACTATATCAAGAAAGCTTATTAAAAGTGTTTCATAAATCCTTAGAGTTCATAGATGGTTTCTATAAATAATGCATTCTATAAAGTTTAAAAAGCTGAAGCCAGCTGTACAAATAAAGCCAAACAGCTGTGAAGCTCATATTTAAAGGCAGACGTGCAGAAGTGCATGTGTTATTGATTACTGATTACAGACACATGACCCTCAGGCATTACGTAAATATGGGTGAAAACGCATAAATGCTCACAAGTTTTAGTTTGATGTCTTTGCAGTGTGCAGACAGGCATTTTCATACGCCCTGGACATCAAGTCTTAGCTAACAGCATGCCCTTTGGCAAATTAGCTTTTTTTTTCTATTCTTTTTTAAAGGGTATTATTGGGAATTTGTTTCTGCAATGAAAGTGCTCTTTTCTTGCATTAATTGGCTGATAGCGGCTCTGTCAGATAGCGGTTTCCATGGTTACAGTGTGGGCTTTCTGGACCCTAAAAAGCTTCCCGATTAGAAATGTGACTTAAACCTAATCTCTATGGTGAAAATTGTATTAATTAAGTTATTCTATTTTTAAACATTTCACAGGAAAATAAGAGAGATAGTGGACCTTGAGGGCTTATTTTTATGCTGTAACCCTGCTGCTGCTCTTTGATGGTGTGAGAGCGACGGAGACCTGCCTTTGCTTCAGATGAACAGCCATGATGAGATTATTGGAGGGAGTTCTCACCCGTCTGGCCCAGTCAAACGGACGGCATTTAGTTGTTTCAGCTTACTTTGTCTCTTTATTTTTTTAGTGTACGGTACGTTTATTTTTAAGCGAAAGCGGTGAAACATGCTCTATAACAAGCAACTAATGTTCTGAATAAGTGCTCGCTGTTAATCTCATTTCAACAGTTGTATTATCAGACAGTATACCAATAAGAAAATTAAAACTTACTTTTGAAAAACCATCATATAGGCCGGGACCAAGGTGGCGGACAAACATTGGGCTTCGTCGGGCAGCATCGGTCAGGCTAGGTGTTCTAGACATTGCCCCTCGTCGGGTTAACTTCGGATCAAGTTGGCCCTATTTATTTTGTAGAATCGACATCAGCTAACTGGTTATTAAGAAATGAATCAGAGCTTGAGAACAAAAGCTGAAGTGATGTGAACAATTCAAGTCAAAAAAGAAAAACACAAAGAAACCGGCTGTAATTTTGGTGCAGTTCTCAAATACTTGCAAACAATATGGATTATTAGATTATCAGATACATTTGGATGAGGGATTCCCTGCATGAGTAACAATTACTATGGTAATGGTATTTAAGTGCTTTATTTATGCTTTTATTATAAACAAATATAAACTAAAATATAAACAGTTAAATACATTTTAAATTTTAAAACAGGGACAGGCATGTTCTCCCCGTGGTTGCATGGGTTTCCTCCGGGTGCTCCGGTTTCCCCCACAAGTCCAAAGACGTGGTATAGGTGAATTGGGTAGGCTAAATTGTTCGTAGTCTGTGAGTGTGAATGATTGTGTATGGATGTTTCCCAGAGATGGGTTGCGGCTGGAAGGGCATCCGCTGCGTAAAAAAAATATGCTGGATAAGTTGGCGGTTGATTTCGCTGTGGCGCCCCCGGATTAATAAAGGGACTAAGCCGACAAGAAAATGAATGAATGAAAACAGGGACAGGTTTTTAACACTATGCCTGCTAATGTTTTATAACTTTTAAGAGTAGAGAAGAGGGCTTTAGAATAGCTGGTGTAGTACTGTGTGGCACTATGTTACTCAAACTGATACAAAATGAGCAAATCTGACAACATAGAGGAACAACATTGAATAATAAATAGATAAGCATCACTGCAAATGCAGTAAACTATTTAATACAGAGGCAATAGAAGTGGAATTTAGCATCACAGAAGTAAAAGAGGAATCAACAGACATTGCTGTACCTATCTGTGGATGTTATAAATCACTTCATCAAGAGGCCACACGTTGTAACTTGTTCTAAAGCCCTATTTATACTGTAATTGCTTCTCAAGGGGTTGTAAGGCATATTCGCCAATCACAAGGGATAGCTGCAGTCTGAAATCCAGATTGCCTGTGTTTTTTTTTCTTTTCTCAGCACCCAAGTAAAAATAATCTGGCGAATTACCTACTATTTTTATTATTATTATTATTAAACCAAGGTTGTGTGGTGATTTAATTACCATCTGAATCTTTGAATTTCTAAAGCATAAAAAAAATGTAAATCATTTTGGGCCACTATAAAAACACCTTTTGAATCTAGAGATTTGGAGCTCTCCAGGAAGCTGAATTAAAGGCCATATTTGAGGAACCCACATATAAATGCTTGCATCTGACTAAGCAAATGAGTAGTAATGTTGTATCAAATGTTTACCCCCACCAGATTATTTCCCCCTTCGTTCTAGTACTGTTGGTTTAGGGGTAGTTGTTGGGGAGGGGTTAGGATTAGGGGTGATGCTTTGGATTAGGCAATCAGGTAGTGACTGTTTGGTGTTTATTTGGTGTTGTACAAAGAACTGCCCGGAAATAATCCTTAATTTGTTGATAATGTGTCCCTGTAAAAATGGTTAGTATAAAAACAAACAAAAAAAAAAAAAAAAACTTGCCATCATTCTGCCCCATAGCATTCATTTTACTGAAATTGGAGTCAACTAAATGTTAAAGTTCATGTTTCCAGTATAGTCTGAAGCATGTATTTTCAATGAGGCTGTCTTACAAAAAAAGGGCCTCTCATCTGATTGATGGACCAGTCATCAGTCTGAGTGGGTCAGTCAGTGTCCCTCTTGTAGCTTCTGTAGCCTCAGTGCTGATGAAAACTTCTTGCAGCGGCAGGGCAAGAGTCTCTCTCATGCAAAAGTCCCTAGCAATCCACCTGTTTTTCAGTAAGTAATGGAGAGAGACTTTCAACAGGTGTTTTATTTAGAAACCAAATCCACGTGGGGCAGTTTACAAAAGTATTTTGCATTCTTCAGGTGGTAAATTTTAAAGATCATAAAAATTCCGATAGTTAAAAGCTATCTTTCATAGAAGGAGGGAGGACTGCAGTTCAGAAGCTAAAATATTTTTGTATGTGTAAGATCACGGTCGTAAAGCAGTGGGGAATGTTGATTTATTTTGATATATTTTACATTTACTGCAAGGGTGAACATTCCTTTTGCCTTTTTGTGCAGTTTAAGAATTACAGAATCTGTTCTTTTACTAATAATGTGAAACTATTATTAATGAGGTGCATAGTGTTGGCGATATTTCATTCCATTATGCCACATTTTTTGCTGATATTCCTTTAATTCTGCACTAGTTCATTGAAATGATCTTTTTTTGTTGTTGTTAACTTTCATTAATCTTTCTGTTAGACAGAGCTCAGAGAGCACAGAGGAAGAGTTTGTGCACAGGTCTGTGTCACGCTAGAAGGGCTCCCGTGGGCATTGCGGTTCACACTTCTGCAAATTTTAGGGTGTCTCTAACTAAACAAAGTGCTTTAAAAACAGTATCAGACTTATATTATCCAATATTTGCCACAGGAAGTGGATGAGTTGCGTAATATCTTCTTTTTGCCTCTGTGTATTACCGCCAGCTTGCAGCTGCGTATGACAATGTGAAGTCAAGGCTAAGCAAGATAAAAACAAACCAGATGAAATACAGCCATGGTTGATAAAGACTGACAGGGACAAACATGTTTTTTTCACATTTTATTTTATTATTTTATTATTTTCAGGTGTTAATTCAGGACATGGGCATGCATGTACGTGCCAGTAATATAATAATGATAATAGGCTAATGTTAGTTTTCAAATAAAACATTTCCACATGTAAAGTTGGCCTATTTGAAATATGTACTGATTCTTTATAGGCTTCATAACATTTTAAAATAAGGCTCCATTTGTTAAAATGAGTTAGTTGACTTACAGAGATGATGCAAACTACTTGTAAAGCATGTATTCATCTTTAATGATGTTAATTTCTTAATGTTTAATAACTGATTAAAATCAAAGTCATAGCACTTTTTTATTATTATTATTAACAAATTATGTAGCAAATGCAGCTATTTCTCACTGTTAATAGATAAAGGGATAGTTCATCTGAAAATTAAAATTTTGTCATCACTTACTTATTTTCCACTTATTACAAACTGGTTTTAGTCAGTTTCTTTTCCATATTTTTTTGTTTCTGCTAAATGTAATTTGTAGTTTGAGCATTCTTCAGAATATCGTGCAACAGAAGAAAGACATTTGTAAAATTCTAACTTTAGTGTGAGTAAATGATGAGGAAATATTCATTTCTAGGTGAACTGTCCCTTTAATGCATTACTAATACACATCAATACACAATACACATAATAATGTACATTAAATACACAAATAATGTTGGTTTTGTTGTTTTACCCATTAAAGTTTTGATTTATTTAATGGGTAAATACAGACTCACACCAAAATGAGCGCTGAATGAATTGATTCATTCAGTTTGGTCATTTAGTATCAACTAGATGCGCTGTTAAAGAGTGGTCAGACGGCACACATATTTAAAGTCTGGCTGTTATCTCTGTCCGCCGCCGTCTGTTGTATTCAGTGCCGTGACTTCATGTCTGACTAACCTCTCGACTTATTCTGAGCTTCTGTCTGGAACATTTCTAATTGAAGGTTGAAAGTAGATACCGAACATAAAAGCTGTTTTAGCTCCTGTATCTGCCCGTGCGCTATTGTGTGAGAAAATGTGCAGGAAGATAGGGCTGAGTCGAGGCCTTGATTCCAGGGCAGTTCATTAGGCCTCTATTACAGCGGATAAGCCCAATTCCTTGGCAAGCTAATTGACTTTTTATTAATGGAGATAAGTGAACGTGTCAATTATCTGAGCAAGGGTACTTTATATTAAGTAAAGAACATCATGGGAGATAAAGAAAGCAGTAATAGGGGAATCATTGTAAAGGTGTCTCTGCAAACTGAAGGTTTGTACAGGGCTAATGAGGTTTTTAACGCTGATGTTCACATTAAAGTAATCTGATGGGAAGTGTCAAAAACCTGTGGATGTGCAGCTGCAAAAGGTCCAGGATTTCAGTTTTTCTTTTACTCTTTGAACAAAAATTCCATGGTTGTTTTATAAAGACAGTATGTTGTGAAAAGACATGTGTATGTGCCTTTGTTTTTTATTATTATTTTTATATATTTTGAATGTGCAAACATGTGCCATGCAGTTGATAGCAGATTTTAATATATACATTAAAATACAGTTGAAATATTACCCCAAACCCCCCCTCAAATTATTTTTTCAATAGTTTACAGAGCAAACCATTGTTATACCATAACTTGCCTAATTACCCTAAACTGCCTAATTAACTTAGTTAAGCCTTCAAATATCACTTTAAGCTGTAGAGAAGTGTCTTGAAAGATATCTGGTAAAATATTATTTACTCACCACTGCAAAGATAAAAGAAATCAGTTATTAGAAATTAGTTACTATTAGTTAAACTATTATGTTTAGAAATGTGTTAAACAATCATCATCATTTTCAAGATGAAAAGGGAAGGTCTGGAGCTCTCAACCACCATACAAGGTGTGTGGAAAAATGCAAATATAGTAAAAAAAAATAGGGAACTATCTAGGGAAGGGAAAAAATTAATGAAATAAAATAAACACATTTAGCTTACAAGCCTCCCTTAGGGAAAAAAAACACATTCAAACATTTCATGCAAACATTTCAATTTTTTTTTTCATTAAAATGAAACATTTATTTTAACATTAATGTGGCTAGAAATATATAAATATGTTCATTATTAAAAAAAATAGAGAAAATAATCTGATTGCAATTGTTATATTATTTATTTATTATTATTTTAAAATATTTATTTATTTTTTACCGCTGCGGTGACCCCGAGTTAATAAAGGGACTAAGCCGACAAGAAAATGAATGAATGAATGAATGTTTAGAAATGTGTTGAAAAAAATGTCTTCTTTCTGTTAAACAGAAATCAGGGCTAATAATTCTTACTTCAACTGTGTATAATTTGATGTAATAAATAATAAATAGGAATATTTTATCACCTCAATCCTCTCGCCTCTCTGAGTGGCACAAGGCCAGTTTATGACCTTTATCAACAGACAACTGTTATACCCTTATATCTTCAGCCAGTATTATGATCTTGTTTTTGACTTGACCATGGCACCCTGTGATGTGACAAACCTCAACATTGCCTGTTATGTATATTAGTTTAGAGCCAGCCAACACTGCACTGAACAGTTAAACACCTGCATCTCAAACTCACTGTGAGAGTCAGTAAAAACAGGAACTCGCTGGTTCAAGAAAGCAAAACCAAACAAAAGAATGAACGGGTGTGTAAACACCTGCTTTACATAGTTTGCAGCTCACATTGCTTTTTAGTGACAGGTTTCTGTATTTCTGCTATGTTAAAATTGAAAGAACAAAACGGCGTTCTTTGAATGCAGCTTCACTTCATAGACATCAGTGACTTCATCGTGTAATTTAGCTGTTTATTGGGAGCCATTTGTTCCTCAAACACACTTCTGCAAGCTCATATACACACAATGTCTGCACACTCGAACCTTACCACACAACTATTTCTGTGCGCAAGATGATTGTGCAGCAAGAAAAGTTCAAATGTGTGACTGCAAAAATAAAAGTATTAATTTCAATGTGAAATGAGGACAAGATACTCAGTTTTGTTCGTTTTTACCAAGATTATTGATAAATAAAGGCTTATGTGGCTCTGCAATATTACACTGTAAAAAAATTCTTGCTGCCTTACATTTTTTTGTTGAATCAAACTATTCTAGCCATCTCAACTTACACTCAAACAATGTATGTTTGCTGTTTGTTCTAACTACGTATTTACATTGATCTAAAACAAAGCAATTCTCATGTTTTTTGGGCACAACTTGATTGTGTAATGTTTAATCCACTTCAGTTTCTAAAAACTAATATGTTAACTTAAATCCTTCCTGTTGTCCCAAAACAAATTGTTTACAGTGTACATCAATCAAACCGACTAAAAGCTTGAAAAAATGTATCAAAATAAATTGAAGCAACATAAAAATATTTGTTTTCTTGACTTTTTGCCATTCAAGTTTTTGCAGTGTATGTTTTGACCTTAAAACACTTGAAGATGAATACTCTAGAGCTGCAAACTGGATGCCTCTTCATAATACATTATGTTACTGAATAAATACTCTAAGCCAGTTCTATGATATTAGTCGATACAACAAATCTTTGGATTATTGTTTAATAAATTGATATTAAGATATTGCACAGCAAAAATCCGGTGTTATATACACAGTGTGAATTTTTATTTTATAATTATTATTTTTTAAATTCTTTTTTTTGGTGTTGTTCAGTGTTGAAACCCGGCGTACATTGCAATCCACTAGTGTGAAAGGGTATATTTAAGAGTTTGTTTTTTTGTTGTTGTTGTTGTTGTTGTTGTTGTTGTTTTGTTGAACTTTTAACCCAATATGCAGCGTGTTTCCCACTAGTGATGGGAAGTCCATTTTTTTTACTCAAACATGTTCTTTCTGACAAACAGTGATCAAATCAGTATATTTAGTCTTGATGATATAATAAATGATAAGATATAATAAATTAATTCTCATCAGAAGCAGTATATGCACTCATTAGCTTATATGAACTCTGTGAGTAATGTACAAATTTAATATATCCACACTTTCCAGTTTGATATAAGAATAAACTCTTACTGTGTTCAAATGAACTCTGTCAGTAATGTACACATTTCACACTTTAGAAAGTGTTATTTTAACTCCAAAAGTCATTTGTACACCCAATCAGTGTTGTTAAACTCAAATTGAGTTAAATGTACACTGATTGTTTTTGCTGTGTATGTGCTTAATGTACAGAAAGGGTAGCAATTTTATTAACTCACAAAAGCAAGCAAAGTATATCATATGTGAACAGAGGTTGAACAGACATAGCTATAAATTATTGCATAGTTATCCATATATAATTCAAATTAAAGTCTTACACATTTGTCTCTTCACCCATTGCAGTATATCCTGTAATTGGTAATTTTCATTTTTTTTTTCCTGTTTGCACTATTATGGCTAAAAGTTTTCATGGCTCCTCTATGATTGAACTTTTTGGCTCAGGTCTGCAACTTCACAAAGTGTGGTCCAACTAAATATATCAAATACTTGTTATAAGTATAATATAATAGTTTCAAAGTGCTAGACGCCTGTAGAACTTTACAGTAGAAGTCGCTGCAGTGATCAGCACATGCCTCAGACTCTGACATTTACAGTGACCCGCTGTGTCTGCTGTTTTTACATCATTACATTGCACCATATGTGGCGGTTTGAGGGCACATTGCCATTTTTTTTTTTTTTTTGGTCGAGGTGAACTCATTGCAGATGAAAAACTTCAAAGCGATAGTTTGCCCCAGAATAAAAACGAAGTAAATAAATAAATCTGCCATCATTTACTCGCCCTCATGTTATTCCAAATCAATATGTCTATTTATTTCTATGTTGAACTCAAAAGAAGATGTTTTGAAGAATATCGGTGCTCTAAATTGCTTGGTATCACTTCATACCAAGCATGATGATTATAATGATTGTGATAAAGGAACGTCATTTTAAATATACAAGGATAGCAGAAAAATAGTACAATAGAAGAACGATATTATGAACAATAACACAGACAGGCAATCAGAATCCATCCCAATAAAGAACATAAACATTTAAAGGGTTAGTTCACTCAAATATCATTCCAATCCCCTGAGACTGGCGTCTTTATATCCCGTAGAAGTTGATCATATCTCACAAACAGCAGAAACAAGACTATTTGGGGTGAATTTGTAGCATGTCGGGGGGCTGGTGACATCACCACTCATAACTCCCTGTGTAATATTTTAATAACAGAAACATCACAAATGGAACTTTCACCAGCACAAATCAGCACAAACAAATGACACTATTCGGGGGGGAATTTAAAGCATGTGGGGTGTGTGGGGGTGGGGGTGGCTATGTGACTGCTGAATGACTTACAAATATTATTTTAATAGCTGAAAAACAGGACAAATTAATATATTTGCAGCCCAAACGAAGCACATATGGCTGAGACTATTTTGTCGATGTTTCATGTTGGGTGGGAGGCCAACTTTGCTTTACCTTCATTGGAAATAGTTGTGTAATATTATTGAATGATAAAACCCCAGGCCTCAATGTCAGTAGTTCACCTCTTTTGACCCTGGGAGCGAGTTTTACCTGCTCAGATCTTATGTGATGGCTTCTGTTATACTCATCCCTTAAAACTCATCCTCGCTCCACCTGGGTCAAAAGAGGTGAACTACTGACATTGAGGCCTGGGGTTTTATCATTCAATAATATTACACAACTATTTCCAATGAAGGTAAAGCAAAGTTGGCCTCCCACCCAACATGAAACATCGACAAAATAGTCTCAGCCATATGTGCTTCGTTTGGGCTGCAAATATATTAATTTGTCCTGTTTTTCAGCTATTAAAATAATATTTGTAAGTCATTCAGCAGTCACATAGCCACCCCCACCCCCACACACCCCACATGCTTTAAATTCCCCCCCGAATAGTGTCATTTGTTTGTGCTGATTTGTGCTGGTGAAAGTTCCATTTGTGATGTTTCTGTTATTAAAATATTACACAGGGAGTTATGAGTGGTGATGTCACCAGCCCCCCGACATGCTACAAATTCACCCCAAATAGTCTTGTTTCTGCTGTTTGTGAGATATGATCAACTTCTACGGGATATAAAGACGCCAGTCTCAGGGGATTGGAATGATATTTGAGTGAACTAACCCTTTAAATGTTTATGTTCTTTATTGGGATGGATTCTGATTGCCTGTCTGTGTTATTGTTCATAATATCGTTCTTCTATTGTACTATTTTTCTGCTATCCTTGTATATTTAAAATGACGTTCCTTTATCACAATCATTATAATCATCATGCTTGGTATGAAGTGATACCAAGCAATTTAGAGCACCGATATTCTTCAAAACATCTTCTTTTGAGTTCAACATAGAAATAAATAGACATATTGATTTGGAATAACATGAGGGCGAGTAAATGATGGCAGATTTATTTATTTACTTCGTTTTTATTCTGGGGCAAACTATCGCTTTGAAGTTTTTCATCTGCAATGAGTTCACCTCGACCAAAAAAAAAAAAAAAATGGCAATGTGCCCTCAAACCGCCACATATGGTGCAATGTAATGATGTAAAAACAGCAGACACAGCGGGTCACTGTAAATGTCAGAGTCTGAGGCATGTGCTGATCACTGCAGCGACTTCTACTGTAAAGTTCTACAGGCGTCTAGCACTTTGAAACTATTATATTATACTTATAACAAGTATTTGATATATTTAGTTGGACCACACTTTGTGAAGTTGCAGACCTGAGCCAAAAAGTTCAATCATAGAGGAGCCATGAAAACTTTTAGCCATAATAGTGCAAACAGGAAAAAAAAAATGAAAATTACCAATTACAGGATATACTGCAATGGGTGAAGAGACAAATGTGTAAGACTTTAATTTGAATTATATATGGATAACTATGCAATAATTTATAGCTATGTCTGTTCAACCTCTGTTCACATATGATATACTTTGCTTGCTTTTGTGAGTTAATAAAATTGCTACCCTTTCTGTACATTAAGCACATACACAGCAAAAACAATCAGTGTACATTTAACTCAATTTGAGTTTAACAACACTGATTGGGTGTACAAATGACTTTTGGAGTTAAAATAACACTTTCTAAAGTGTGAAATGTGTACATTACTGACAGAGTTCATTTGAACACAGTAAGAGTTTATTCTTATATCAAACTGGAAAGTGTGGATATATTAAATTTGTACATTACTCACAGAGTTCATATAAGCTAATGAGTGCATATACTGCTTCTGATGAGAATTAATTTATTATATCTTATCATTTATTATATCATCAAGACTAAATATACTGATTTGATCACTGTTTGTCAGAAAGAACATGTTTGAGTAAAAAAAATGGACTTCCCATCACTAGTGGGAAACACGCTGCATATTGGGTTAAAAGTTCAACAAAACAACAACAACAACAACAACAACAACAACAAAAAAACAAACTCTTAAATATACCCTTTCACACTAGTGGATTGCAATGTACGCCGGGTTTCAACACTGAACAACACCAAAAAAAAGAATTTAAAAAATAATAATTATAAAATAAAAATTCACACTGTGTATATAACACCGGATTTTTGCTGTGCAATATCTTAATATCAATTTATTAAACAATAATCCAAAGATTTGTTGTATCGACTAATATCATAGAACTGGCTTAGAGTATTTATTCAGTAACATAATGTATTATGAAGAGGCATCCAGTTTGCAGCTCTAGAGTATTCATCTTCAAGTGTTTTAAGGTCAAAACATACACTGCAAAAACTTGAATGGCAAAAAGTCAAGAAAACAAATATTTTTATGTTGCTTCAATTTATTTTGATACATTTTTTCAAGCTTTTAGTCGGTTTGATTGATGTACACTGTAAACAATTTGTTTTGGGACAACAGGAAGGATTTAAGTTAACATATTAGTTTTTAGAAACTGAAGTGGATTAAACATTACACAATCAAGTTGTGCCCAAAAAACATGAGAATTGCTTTGTTTTAGATCAATGTAAATACGTAGTTAGAACAAACAGCAAACATACATTGTTTGAGTGTAAGTTGAGATGGCTAGAATAGTTTGATTCAACAAAAAAATGTAAGGCAGCAAGAATTTTTTTACAGTGTAATATTGCAGAGCCACATAAGCCTTTATTTATCAATAATCTTGGTAAAAACGAACAAAACTGAGTATCTTGTCCTCATTTCACATTGAAATTAATACTTTTATTTTTGCAGTCACACATTTGAACTTTTCTTGCTGCACAATCATCTTGCGCACAGAAATAGTTGTGTGGTAAGGTTCGAGTGTGCAGACATTGTGTGTATATGAGCTTGCAGAAGTGTGTTTGAGGAACAAATGGCTCCCAATAAACAGCTAAATTACACGATGAAGTCACTGATGTCTATGAAGTGAAGCTGCATTCAAAGAACGCCGTTTTGTTCTTTCAATTTTAACATAGCAGAAATACAGAAACCTGTCACTAAAAAGCAATGTGAGCTGCAAACTATGTAAAGCAGGTGTTTACACACCCGTTCATTCTTTTGTTTGGTTTTGCTTTCTTGAACCAGCGAGTTCCTGTTTTTACTGACTCTCACAGTGAGTTTGAGATGCAGGTGTTTAACTGTTCAGTGCAGTGTTGGCTGGCTCTAAACTAATATACATAACAGGCAATGTTGAGGTTTGTCACATCACAGGGTGCCATGGTCAAGTCAAAAACAAGATCATAATACTGGCTGAAGATATAAGGGTATAACAGTTGTCTGTTGATAAAGGTCATAAACTGGCCTTGTGCCACTCAGAGAGGCGAGAGGATTGAGGTGATAAAATATTCCTATTTATTATTTATTACATCAAATTATACACAGTTGAAGTAAGAATTATTAGCCCTGATTTCTGTTTAACAGAAAGAAGACATTTTTTTCAACACATTTCTAAACATTCATTCATTCATTCATTTTCTTGTCGGCTTAGTCCCTTTATTAACTCGGGGTCACCGCAGCGGTAAAAAATAAATAAATATTTTAAAATAATAATAAATAAATAATATAACAATTGCAATCAGATTATTTTCTCTATTTTTTTTAATAATGAACATATTTATATATTTCTAGCCACATTAATGTTAAAATAAATGTTTCATTTTAATGAAAAAAAAAATTGAAATGTTTGCATGAAATGTTTGAATGTGTTTTTTTTCCCTAAGGGAGGCTTGTAAGCTAAATGTGTTTATTTTATTTCATTAATTTTTTCCCTTCCCTAGATAGTTCCCTATTTTTTTTTACTATATTTGCATTTTTCCACACACCTTGTATGGTGGTTGAGAGCTCCAGACCTTCCCTTTTCATCTTGAAAATGATGATGATTGTTTAACACATTTCTAAACATAATAGTTTAACTAATAGTAACTAATTTCTAATAACTGATTTCTTTTATCTTTGCAGTGGTGAGTAAATAATATTTTACCAGATATCTTTCAAGACACTTCTCTACAGCTTAAAGTGATATTTGAAGGCTTAACTAAGTTAATTAGGCAGTTTAGGGTAATTAGGCAAGTTATGGTATAACAATGGTTTGCTCTGTAAACTATTGAAAAAATAATTTGAGGGGGGGTTTGGGGTAATATTTCAACTGTATTTTAATGTATATATTAAAATCTGCTATCAACTGCATGGCACATGTTTGCACATTCAAAATATATAAAAATAATAATAAAAAACAAAGGCACATTCACATGTCTTTTCACAACATACTGTCTTTATAAAACAACCATGGAATTTTTGTTCAAAGAGTAAAAGAAAAACTGAAATCCTGGACCTTTTGCAGCTGCACATCCACAGGTTTTTGACACTTCCCATCAGATTACTTTAATGTGAACATCAGCGTTAAAAACCTCATTAGCCCTGTACAAACCTTCAGTTTGCAGAGACACCTTTACAATGATTCCCCTATTACTGCTTTCTTTATCTCCCATGATGTTCTTTACTTAATATAAAGTACCCTTGCTCAGATAATTGACACGTTCACTTATCTCCATTAATAAAAAGTCAATTAGCTTGCCAAGGAATTGGGCTTATCCGCTGTAATAGAGGCCTAATGAACTGCCCTGGAATCAAGGCCTCGACTCAGCCCTATCTTCCTGCACATTTTCTCACACAATAGCGCACGGGCAGATACAGGAGCTAAAACAGCTTTTATGTTCGGTATCTACTTTCAACCTTCAACTAGATAGTAAAGTTTGAGGACAAACTTTATGGTGGCTTGAAAAGCCAGTTTTAAATAGTTTATTTAGTTGAAAAATTAGCATGTTACTAGCATAATTCTAGCATGAATTAGCATGATCTTAGCTTGATTCTAGCATGAATTAGCATGTTACTAGCATGATTCTAGCATGAATTAGCATGTTACTAGCATGATTCTAGCATGAATTAGCATAATACTAGCACGATTCTAGCATGAATTAGCATGATTCTAGCATGAATTAGCATGTTACTAGCATGATTCTAGCATGAATTAGCATGATCTTAGCATGATTCTAGCATGAATTAGCATGTTACTAGCATGATCCTAGCATGAATTAGCATGTTACTAGCATGATTCTAGCATGAATTAGCATGATTCTAGCATGAATTAGCATGTTACTAGCATGTTTTTAGCATGAATTAGCAAGTGCTAGCATGACTGCCATGTCACTAGTATGTACTAGTATGCTAGCATGTTACTAGCAAGATTAGCATGTCGGTAGGGTGTTAAAACTATTAGCATGTGCTAGAACAGCTAGTCACAGTCTATGGGACAGTTGCTAGGGTGCTGAAATTGGTTGCTAGGGAGTGGCTAGTAAGTTTAGAAATCATCAGTGATTGGCTGTTGGCTAGACTGAGTTGAATGAGGCCAGACTCTAGTCTGTCGGACAGTCTGATGCAGAGTTATGAGCTCACGAAGGTTGACTCAATGTTAAGTCAATGGCAGTCTATTACAATGGAAGTCTATGGGACAGTTGCTAGGTGCTGAAATCGGTTGCTAGGGAGTGGCTAGTAAGTTTAAAGGTCATCAGTGATTGGCTGCTGGCTAGACTGAGTTGAATGAGGCCAGACTCTAGTCTGTCGGACAGTCTGATGCAGAGTTATGAGCTCACAAAGTTTGACCCAATGTTAAGTCAATGGGACTTTTGAGACAGTTCTGGGTCGTTTTTGGGATAACCCAAGGTCGGATCAGTTAGAAAAGATATAGCAACCCGAGTCAGACCAGTTTGAAGGTTTGACGAAAGTTTGAAGTATGTAGCTTGAAAGGCCTAGGAGGAGATGCACTTAGAAAAACAGTCTCAGAAGAATAAGAAGAAGAAGAATAATAACTAGAATTGTACATTTCCTAAAGAAAATGTGAGTGGGGTTTGCGTGGCAAATCCATGGGGTAAAATGGATCACTGTACTGGGCAAAAACAATAGAGTGCTAAGAAATAGGCAAATATGTGTTAATGTAGTTGCTAGGCTATTCGAATTGGTTGCTAGGCTGTGGCAACGCCGTTTTAATTAGTGAAAACCAAAGCAATTTTATCAGCCTGCATCAAAAGAGCTCAAACCCTGTCTTTCTATGACATTCCTGTGCTGAAATCTGGCTTATTTATGTTGTTATATGGTTGTTAGGGGTCTTAAAGTGGTTGCTAGGGAGTGTGTACAAACTTGTTATGTAACTACTTAATACCGACTTGATAGACCGAGTAAAATGAGCCCACCCCCAAGCTTCTACTACTCTGTAATCTAGATTTCGATGTTAGCCATTTTGTGTCAATGTTAAGTCAATGGGGATTTTGGGGGTTACTTTTTTGCCCCTCAAGGGGACATTGTACCTCCAACCTCTTAGAAAAATCATAGCACACCTCTCCTCAACAGGCTGGGCGATTTGACACCTCACTCATCAGTCTATGGCAAAAAATGCGGGAAGAGAAGCGTGCCGAAGTTTTAAAAAGGTGGATAGTAATAGTAACACTAGAATTGTACATTTCCTAAAGAAAATGTGAGTGGGGTTTGCGTGGCAAATCGATGGGGTAAAATGGATCACTGTACTGCCCAAAAGCAATGGAGTGCTAAGAAATGGCCAAATATGTGTTTATGTAGTTGCTAGGGTATTATACATGGTTGCTAGGCTGTGGCAACGCCGTTTAAATGAGTGAAAACAAAAAGGATCATATCAGCCTGGATCAAAGAGGCCAAACCCTGTCTTTCTATGACATTCCTGAGCTGAAATCTGGCTTGTTTATGCTGTTATATGGTTGTTAGGGGGCTAAAATTGGTTGCTAGGGAGTGTTTACAAACTTATTATGTAACTACTTAATACCGACTTGATATGCCGAGTTAATTGAGCCCACTCCCAAGCTTCTACGACTCTGTAATCTAGATATTGATGTCAGCCATTTTGTGTCAATGTTAAGTCTATGGGAATTTTGGGGGTTACTTTATTGCCCCTCATGGGGGCAGCGTACCCCCAATCTCTAAAATAAATAATAGCACACCTCTTCTCAACAGGCCGGACGATTTAACACCTCACTCATCAGTCTATGGCAAAAAATGCGAAAGGAGAAGCGTGCCGAAGTTTTGAAAAGGTGGATAGTAATAGTAACACTAGAATTGTACATTTCCTAAAGAAAATGTGAGTGGGGTTTGCGTGGCAAATCCATGGGGTAAAATGATGCTAATCCTGCTAACATAATGCTAATAACATGCTAATCGTGTTGCTATCATGATGCTAGCATGATAAGCATGTTGATAGAATGATGCTAATCGTGTTAACATATTGCTTTTGTACATTCTAATTGAGTTGCTAACATAATGCTACCATGACTAGCATGTAGCAAGCATGATTACCATTGTGTTAGCATTATGCTAATAACATGCTAATTGAGTTACTAGCATGGTTGCTAGGGTGCTCTCAGTGGTTGCTAGGTGGTTGCTATAGTGTTGCTAGGTGTTTGCTAGGGTGTTCTGAGTGGTTGCTAGGTGGTTGCTAAGGTGTTGCTAAGTGGTTGCTAGGGTGTTCTGAGTGGTTGCTAAGGTGTTGCTAGGCGGTTGCTAGGGTGTCTTGAGTGGTTGCTAGGTGGTTGCTAAGGTGTT